>JABUQX010125177.1:0-7500 GCA_015478945.1 Trachelipus rathkii
AGAGCCTTGCTTCGTTCAGTCAATTTTGGGTGTTTAACCGTTTCGCATTTATCGTGAAACGCTTACGCGTTTTCGTGCGCCCTTCATATATATATATATATATATAAGTAGTAAGTCTCAGTTCATGAAGACCACCTTTTCGATATGAGGACTAAAGATATAGGTCTGAAACTTTGGAATATAAGCTATGTATGGGATAAGCATGAAACCGTGTAAATTTCAAGTCTGTAGGATGTATATAGGGGGTCACCCCGAGGGTGGACGCCGATATTGCGCTTACGCCTTGTGGCGGGATCTGGAAACTCAAGATTAGGCCTAAAACTACCATTTTTGGAGGGTCTGACCGACAGACTGAACCAGGTCTGTATTTGTCTATCTATGTCTGTTTGTTTAACATTGTATTTATTATTGGCCGTTCAGAGTAGTCCCGAGAGAGTCACTTCTGAAGTTGGGCCTAAGCCCTTCTGCGTCCTTCAGCACCAAATCGCTTTGCTACCACCCCGCCGCACCACCGCACCACCGCACCACCGCACCGCTCCGTGTTGCTCCGCTTCGACTCATCACTCTGGGTTTTGTTATTGACTGTGTGTGTGTGTGTTATTATTATTATTATTATTATTATTATTATTATTATTATTATTATTATTATTATTATTATTATTATTATTATTATTATTATTATTATTATTATTATTTTTTTATTATTATTTCCACAATATAATAAAACTCGCATCCAGTTCTGAATCCGATATATATCTACATGAGTTAGAGTTATCATTATATAAAATTTGAAGGGTTTTATGGGGAGGTAACCTCGTCGTAGACGAGGTTACGTCCCCGTGGGTCCCCCGAAGGGGGACCCCACCCCTCGTAAAAAATCGAAGTGTTCGTAATTGGCTAAAATTTGGTGAGAGGATTCAGAGTTGAGTTTCTAGAAAGACTTGGTATTGGAATCTGATGAGTTGGCTCCGGCTCCGGTGCTGGAGCCACTGCGGTGCCGAGTTAATAAACAGTCGTATAACAACTGTCCTTATAAAGGTTATCGAGGTCGTAGAGAGTTCGAATATGATGGTTATAAGACCGTATAGGATGTCTAGGCCCCCCTCCGTAGGGACCCCGACTGAAAAAAGAAGCACAGAGTGCATAACAGAGGTCGAAAGGAGGAATGAAGAAGGATGAAAGATGAATAGGAAAGAATGAAGAAGGGTCGCAGCTCAGGGTAAAGGTATAATAGATGCCGGTGCTGAGAAACCGGTGCGGTGCCTATTAAATATTTGTGTAATGATACAATGTTGGTGTCCTTATATATGTTATTGAGTCTGTAGATTTCGAAAATAATGGTTTCAGAACCATCAAGAAAAAATAAATAAATAGATAAATAAATAAATAAATAAAATTTCTTATTCTTTTTATGTTTATAACTTACAAATTTACGTTTTTACATACCCTAAAGCAGTAAATCACTAAATCAAACCACTATCCAACCTCCCTCCTGTCCATCCTTGAACTATTGATCTATTGATCTATTGATTAAGGTCAAATTTCGAGTATTATTTTGAATAAACATAACATAAAATCAAGTTCTTTATACAAACATCAATCAATATATGTTAACGTAACAAAGTTTTCACATTATTAAAGCTTACTTAGCATCATCTGAACTATGAATATAACCCACAAAGACAAACCTAACACAACTTACAGACGAATAAACAGCTAACATTGGCAAAGTTCCACACTTAACACCAGTAAAGTAACTAGCCTTGTATGCAAAACGTAACCTATTATTACTTTTTCCAGCATATTTTTAACATATTAACGTTAATCTTACACTAACACAGTAACATTTAACTAAAATTTATCACAACACTGGTTAATTATCATACTGATCAACGAATATACTCTAACATAATAAGGTTTTCACATTAATAAAGCTTACTTAGCATCATCTGAACTATGAATATAACCCACAACGACAAACCCAACACATCTTAAACAAGAATAAATGGTTAACATTAACAAAGTTCCACTTACCATCAGTAAAGTAACTAGCCTTATATTCAGCTTGTAACCTATTGCACTTTTTAGCCTCTTTTTAACATATTGTCAGTTAACCTTACACAAACACAGTGACATTTAACTAAAATTTATCACAACACTAGTTAATTATCATACTGATCAATGAATATACTCTAATATAATAAGGTTTTCACTTCAATAAAGCTAACATGGCGTAACATGAACTAAGAAAATAATGTACAAAGACAAACCTAGCACAACTTACACACAAATAAACTGTTAACATTGGCAAAGTTCCACACTTAACACCAGTAAAGTAACTGGCCTTGTATGCAACGTAACCTATTACTTTTCCATATTTTATATTAACGTTAATCTTACTAACAGTAACATTTAACTAAAATTTATCACAACACTAGTTAATTATCATACTGATCAGCGAATATACTCTAACATATGAGTTCCACATCAATAAAGCTAACATGGCGTAACATGAACTAAGAAAATAATGTACAAAGACAAACCTAACTGCTTTACATGAATAAACAGTTAGCATTAACAAAGTTCCATACTTAACACCATTAAAGTAACTAACACTGCATACAAAACGTAACCTATTCTTGTTTTTTTCAATATATCTCTAACATATATCGATAACTAACACACATTTTGTAACATCACATTGATAAAAAGCATATAGTATCTAAACTAGATATAACCCCCAACGACAAACTAACACATGTAGGCAGGAATAAACAGCCACCCCTCCCTCCCTCCTACCCAGTAAAGTAACTAACATAACATCCAAAAATGTAATATTCACACTTGATCAAGCATGTCTCTAACATAACAATGTTAATATTTACATTAACATGGTAATATTAACAAAATTTACCATAACCTAGATGCGTTATACAGAGCACCGAAAGTATGCTAACGTAACAAAGTTTTCACATTAGTAAACTAACATAACATTGCTAGAACTAAGAATATAATATACAATGACAAACCTGACACATCTTAAGCAATAAACTGCTAACATTAACAATGATCCAAACTTATCATCAGTAAAGAAAGTAACAACAGGAACAAAACATAACTTCCATTCACACTTTATCAAACATATCATCAACATGACAATGTTAATTTTACATTAACATAGTAATATTTAACAAAAAAAAATTCACCATAACCGTACCTAACCATCATAATACCTAATGGGTAAAGACAAACAACGTAAAGTTTTACCCTCAGTAAAACCAAACTATAGACATAACATAGTTAACACACTATATAGATGAATAAGCAATATCATTAACTTAGTCCAATAAAGTGAACATATGCGGGTACATTAACATAGTAATATTTTCCAAAAATTTATCATAACCTTACCTAACCATCATAATACCTAACGAGTAAAGACGATAAAGTAAAGTTTTTAGACATCTCTTTTTAGACTCCGCCCCCTTTCAGAAAATAACAACTCTAAACATGAAAATGATTTTATGCTATAACCATTTGCATAAAGTGATGCAATACTTTTTACTCTGATAGGAATACAAGCAATGTAGCAGTAGCCATTCGGTTTTACGATTAAATATAAATGACACATCGTTGGAACTCCTCGTGAAGATATCAACAACAGACGTGGAGATGCGGGGAGATGTCATCGTACCAGTACAGCGAAAAAATATCCTACTGAAGGAAATCGTATGCGTAAACAACCCTTATAGGTAATGAGATTCTTTCTTTCAACCAATCAGAAGAAAGTAAACAAGAATACGACGTACGAATGAACCATATCAATTCAAAAGGGTATATATTCTCGTTCGACAACAACAACAATAACATAGTACAAAGATAAGTTCTTTAGATACTAACCACCGAATATATGCTAACGTAACATTGTTTCCACTTAATAAAGCTAACATGGCATTACCAGAACTAAGAATATAATGACGAATCTAGCACAACTTAAGTACGAATAAACTGTTAACATTAACAAAGTTCCACACTTAACACCGTAAAGTAACTGACATTGCATACAAACGTAACCTATTCATACTTTTTCAAACATATCTCTTTCTTACATATTAACGTTAATTTTTACATTGACACAGTAATATTTAACAAGAATTTATCATAACCTTGTTTAATTATCATACAGAGCAGCGAATATGCTAACGTAACAAAGTTTTTCCATTAATAAAGCTAACATAGCATAGCCAGGACTAAGAACAGTGCTGGCAGCAAATAACACACCTTACGTACAGATAAACCAATAACATTAACAAACTTCCCCGCAGTTAACAGCAGTAAAGTACCTAACACATCGTACAAAACGTAACCTATTCACACTTTTTCAAACATATCTCTAACATATCAATGTTAATTTTACATTAACATCGTAATATTTAACAAAAGTTTAACATAAACCTGTCAATCATCATACTGACAAAGAATATAATGCTAACGTAACAAATGTTTTACATCAACTTCATAATATTTTAACAAAAAAAATTCATCACCAACCTCGTCCCAAATATCATAAATCCCCTCGCGAATAATTTACCAAACATAGCAAAGTTTTAGCCAAACACAACAAAAAATGACAAAATTTGTAAACATAGCAGCAAAAATAAGTTCTTTGAATAGAATATATCACAGTAAACCGTAATAGTTTACTGATTTTAAAACAATAAATCAGTAATCAATAAATCAAACCACCCATCCCAGCAGTCCCCTACCCACCCGCATGTGATCTATTGAACTATTGATTCAAGTCTGTTCGAGTATCATGTTTTATCCAAACTTAACATAAAAATAAGTTCTTTATATACTGACCTACGAATATATGCTTAACCAACAAGGTTCACATCAATAAAGCTAACATATCATATCCGTAACTAAGAATATAATGTACAAATGCAAACCTAGCATCTCTCGTATGAACAATCAGCTAACATCCTGAAAATTCCCCACTTATCAAAGGGAAAGTAGCTAACAGGTCATACAATACTCGATATGTTCCCGCTTTTCTCACATATCAGCAACAGGTAAAGCCGTATTATCTAACAAAATCCCTTAACAAAGTGACCAATCTATCAAAGATACAACATCTTGAACTATGAATTGACACTATCTTCATCAAAGTGTCACTCGTTTCGAGTATAACATCATTTGACCTATGAATAAATGTAGACATTAGCAAAATTCTAGGGCAAACTGTGTATTAACAAAAACTAACCTAGGCTCACGTTTCTAACACATCATCGTCAGTTAACACAGTAATATCTTACAAAACTCATCATTTCTCTAACAAATCAATGTTATTTCACACTGTCATAGTAATATTTACCATAACGTACCTAACTTACGAATAAACGAGTTTTCATTAACCAAGAGTATCAAGCAACATTACCTTCAAGAGAAAACCCAGGATGCAGGGTGATCCCCATCGCAGGTTATACCGCTTTCCGGGGGGCGTATCTAAGGTTTCTGCTCGGAAATGGTGTTGCCAGAATGCTGTGTTAATGGCTGTTTATTCGCAGGATTAGCGTACTTCCCAACCAAGCTAATAACGCCATGACAATGTGAAAAACCAGCTTTGATTTCGGTAGAGAAAGTGATGGTTTGCCAGATGTTACTGGCGACGATATTAGAAACGTGGCTGGGTTAAGGCACGGTGAGTCTTGACCAGGTTTGCCCTGAGGCCCCCAGCAATGTCTTCGATTATTCGCCAAGTCAACAATGTTATTACCGAGCAGTGTTTTGCACGACCAGACGAGTGTCGATTCACGGTTCGATGGGTGATCACTTTATTAGGATTTTGACAGATCTTCCACTTTACTGCTGATATGCACACAAAAAGTGAACAAAATCATTTATTTATGATTCATGCGCTAACACCTTTGATAGTATGTTGGCTGGTTATTCATACATAGGTATCTCTTTAGGTTTGCATTTGTACATTATATTCTTAGTTACGGATATGATATGTTAGCTTTATTGATGCTGAAGCTTTGTTGGTTAAGCATATATTCGTAGGTCAATGTATAAAGAACTTATTTTATTTTTATGTTTATCCAAAATGATACTCGAAATATGGCTTAGATCCAATAGTTAGATCACAGGCTGGTGGATGGGTAAAGGGACTGCTAGGATAGGTGGTTGATTTTAATTACTAATTCGCTTTAAAATCAGTAAACATTTACGGTTTACTGTGATATTTTATTCAAGGAACTTATTTTTATATTATGTCAGGATAAAATTTTGTTGTTTTTTTGTTATGTTTAGTTAAAACTTATTTATGTTTGCAATTATTCATTGAGGATTATGATATTCAGACGAGGTTATGATGAATTTTTGTTAATTTATGAAGTTGATGTAAAACATTTGTTACATTAGCATTATATTCTTTGTCAGTATGATGATTAGACAGGTTTATGCTAAACTTTTTGGTAATATTACGATGTTAATGTGAAATTAACATTGATATGTTAGAGATATGCTTGCAAAAGTGTGAATAGGTTACGTTTGTACGATGTGTTAGGTACTTTATTGCTGTTAAGTGCTGAAGTTTGTTAATGTTATTGGTTTATTCGTACGTAAGGTGTGTTAGGTTTGTCGTTGTACATCAATGTAGTCCTGGTTGTGTTATAGATAACTTTGTCAACAGTGAAACTTTGTTGTGTTAGCACTTTCGCTGCTCTGTATGATAATTAGACAAGGTTATGATAAATTCTTATTAAATATTACTGTGTCAATGTAAAAATTAACGTTAATATGTTAGAGATATGTTTGGTAAAAGTATGAATAGGTTACGTTTGTAATGCAATGTCGGTTACTTACAGATGTAAGTGTGGAACTTTAATTAATGTTACTTAGTTATTCGATATAGCAAATTGCTGAACTCGTCGTTGTACATTATTTTCTTAGTTCTGATCGGTTATATGTTAGCTTTATTAATGTGAAACAATGTTACGTTAGCATATATTCGGTGGTTAGTATATAAAAAACTTATTTTTGTATTATGTTATTGTTGTTGTTGTTGTCGATCGAGAATATATACCCTTTTTGAACTGATATGGTTCATTCGTACGTCGTATTCTTGTTTACTTTCTTCTGATTGGTTGAAAGAAAGAATCTCATAACATTTAAGGGTTGTTTACGCATACGATTTCCGTCAGTAGGACATTTTTCGCAGTGCTGATACGATGACATCTCCCCGCATCTCTACGCTTGTTGTTGATATCTTCACGAGGAGTTTCGCTATTCCCCACGATGTGTCATTTATATTTAATCGTAAACCAGAATGGCGACTGCTACATTGCTTGTATATCCTGCCAGAGGGTCAAATATAATAAGTATTGCATCACTTTATGCAAATGGTTATAGAAGAAAATCATTTTCATGTTGCGTTGTTTATTTTCTGAGGCGGAGTCTAAAAAAAGAAGATAAGCTAAAAACTTTACTGTTGCG
>JABUQX010125177.1:15000-33199 GCA_015478945.1 Trachelipus rathkii
TCTATGTCAACTTTTTAGATGTAAACAACGTTTAAAATTTGAACAGTTCCTCTCTTTCAGGTCTGAATTAAATCACAGATTAGACAATTCACCTCAGGTGGTTTATTAATTGTAGGTCTCAGTCAAGGATTGGACTGAGGGGAAATAATTCTTTAATTCGTATTTTTTTTTGGTGCCCGATCAGTTAAAAGTGTTGGTTTTCAAGGCTTCAGGTTTCATTATCTTATTTAGCTTTCTTGTTTCCCCGTCTTTTCCAGATTTTACAGCTTAGATTTATCTGCCCTTTTTTTTTGGGGGGGGGGCTAGAATTCTTCTCTCCTACTCCTTATATAGAGCAGTGTTTAGGAATCCGGCCATGATTCTATTCCTGCTGGGTGTTTAACTTTTTGTTGACGTTATTCCTTCAATTGATCCAAAGTCTATGATAATTGTGAAAGTTATTTAGTCTTTTCAATTTTTTAGTGGGGACGATAAACGGGTTCTAATTGAAGGAATAAAGCCTTAATTAGCTTTCTACAAATTGTTTCAGTCTATTCCTTACGTTAATTTATATATTCGAATTCTAACTTCGGAGTTTAAAATATCGCGAATTAAAAGAAACAATTTTCAATCAGATTTTAATTGATGTTTCATACTTTTCATATTTTTTAGACCTGGATTACAGGAATGCTTCCAAGGTCAATGAGAGCAGCTGAAGATAAAGTTTCGGAATATTTCCATCCTATCTTTCTTATGCAAGTTATTAAAAACCAAATTAAAAGCACTGTTATAATTAATTTTCCTTTGATCACTAAAGCAACATGTCTTTTTCTTTCAAACAATTTTTCTTTTATTTTTTTAACACATTTTGATTTATCCTTCTTAGTAAAGTACATTTGCATCTCTATATCTCTCTTCAACATACTCTGCATGTAAAAATACCTTATATATACATAATTCATCTGCTCTCTATCATCTCCTCATTTCATCTCTTCTCTATCTCTTCTCTAGTATCTAATATCCTCATCTACCTTACATCTGCCTCTCTCTACTTTATAACTCGTTTTTTCTCACATATTCATAATATTGTTTTGAAACTTTAAATTTACATTTGTCAGAGGTCAAGACAATATCATTTTCGTCAATCAATTCATTTGAGTAAACTATACCTTTAATCTAATCTCTATTACCTTATCTTTCTTCTCTCTAATTATTAACTTATTCTTATATTACGACATCACCATGTGATTCTGTCATAATCATTAAGTTTCAAATATATTATTTTTACTACTGAGATTAATGTTTAACAAAGAAAACGAACTAATATATATAATTTATTTCTTACTGTACGATAAGCTTTACACAGATCTTAAGTTCTATTTTATCTCTATCAAATAAGATATTCTTCTACTTTAATGTCTTCAATTCTCACCACATTATGATTCATTTTACAATTCTTCTGGATTTCTTGTTTAAATTGAACTTTTTTATCTATATAGGACATGCACATTCTTTTTAGTAAATCATTCATTTATGTTACTTCTCTCTTCCCTGGTTCGTCACATGTAGTTATCGAGATTCTGTGATTTTTATAGCTGCTTTTCTAAACTTATTTCTATGTTCAGAGTTTTTCCTATTAACCGCGGTCCATAACCCCTGTCCCCTTCCAGTAATACTCACTTTCGCTTAAAATGTTTCTGAATTTAATTCCCGCTTAGAATCAGATTTTAAGATCCGATTAGACTTTTATCTTGCTAGTCTATAGATAAGCTACCTTATATTTTCTTACTTTCTATTAACCTAAAATTCAATTCTATTTCGCTCATGTTGGTCTCTAGTGTATCTTTAATTTTAACTATATACTATTTATCATTTAAATCTTCTGGTCTTTAATAGTCTCTAATTCCGGTCCCTACTAATTCATTTATATCTTTTTATATAACCTATTTAACTCTTTTAATTATTATCTGTACTTATCAATATCTTATTTTCATGTAAAATTTCCTGCTGTCTCATGTTACTTTTATCTCTTTCTAATTTCTTTATCTTTTTTTTCATCTTATCTATCTTGTTCTTATTTTGTCTATTTTTTGGAATATTTTCTATTTCTATCACTTTATTTTTTTATTTTTATATTTCACTCTATATCATCTATTACTTTTTATCTTTATTACTATATTTATCGCTACTTTAACCTTAATAATATATTTATATTTTTAATGCGGTGATTTATATTACGTCTCTCTCTCTTCGACTCTACTCTTATTACTGCTCTCTATCTCATATACTTATAATATATATATATATTCTCTATTCTCTATTCACTCTTTCAGTATATCTCATATTTCACTATTCTTCAATTTAGAAATTTTGTTATTATTTTATCCTAAAGTCTCTCATTTCTAATAATCTACTTATCTATATATTCATCTCGTTCTAATATCTATCGTTTCAATTTCACAATCCTAGGCATGATGGCTTTATAAACAGGAAACATGTTGAAGGCTTGTTCTCGGCTGCCTGCGTTAGACAAACAAAAAACCCTTCCCCCTTTTCGGCGTGATAATATTTGTGTTGATGTTTTTATAGGGGTCTGCTTATTGGTAGCCTCTTTTTATTATTAAAAAACTGTTCCTATGGACCCAAAAGAAATTTCGGGTCCATGTGCCGTCTCTAAATTGAGAGTACATCAGCCTTTCCTGGCTACGTCGATACTAATATGTTGTATCGCTCACAGACGTTAATAGAGCTGCCAGAAAACTTTTTTACCTTAATTTTCTACAACTTTATAATGCTCACTCCTCTCATCATTTCTTTCCAATGTATGTACATTCTTTAAAATACACAATTCTTTTTTTTGGGTACGCTTACTATACCATCTCTTCTTTGATCTTCGGGAGGAACTTTCGGGCATCTCATCCACAAAATATCATTTTTCTTTTTAATTATTCTGTCTATGTCCTTAGACAAACAAAAATTTTTTTTGTTACTTTCTCTGCAGTAATTCTTTTTATTTTTACTTTTCTTAATTACCTTTATCTGGCTACCTTTAACTCAAATTGTCGTCGTGAGGTTAAAACCATATTACTACTAATTTTTTGTTTAAACTCTGGGATGCTGTGTCTTATTAACATGGGAGGGTAGGCTATGGAGAAGTAGCTGAGTGATGAACGTTTATAGCATAGAAGGTCAGCGAAGGATTCTTCTATACTGAAAGGGTTGGGAAGTAGGCGCGCTGAAAGTAGCGTGAAGGTGAAGTTGGAAGTCTAGCTCGAGTTATCGACGAGGCTAGTACAAAATGGGGCGTCAGGCTCGTTTACCCTGAAAGTACATATGAAGAGCTAGAAGACAACAGGGGGTATGTGTTGGTGAAAAAGAACCGCTGCAGGAAAGTACATGAGATCTCCCACGGGCTCTTCTCAGCGGAAGTAACCTAGAGCACTCAGACTAATAGTAACAGCCTTTCAGAAGCATTGAAAGTAGTTTTTGGGAAATAGCCTTCCTGGGAAATTTGGAAAGGTCTAAGCTTTGAGAATAGTCTAACTGAAAAATCATGGTTCAGGAAGCCTCTGGAAAGTTACCTCTCTGCAGTGATCTCGGAACAGTCCATTCTTCATCTCTTTGCATAGAATGTTCAGTTTCTATGAAAAGTAAATATAAATGTTTATGCGATCAAAGAATTTGAGACATTGGGAAAGGGGATTTAATTAGTTTCTGATATCTATGCTAATAATTTGTACATCGAAGGATGGGGGAGAAACAACTTATATTATTCAGAGGTGTGTAGAGGCACTGATTGATATTCATCAATGAGGATTTTTTATAGTACATCTAGTAATGGCTAGTATTATACCCAGTGCTGGGGTAGGGTGCTATGAAAGTAGGTAGGTAATGGTGAATAAATGAGTTAGGAAAGTACATAGGCACTCCAGGAGACGAAGAGAGCTAGAGTTTAGCATTGAAAGTATTTGGAAGTCAGCGGATCAGAGATATTAAGCGAGCTAGTTCACATTGGAAAGTAACGCTGGAAATATGGAAAGTCACCGACCCCTCCTGGAAGAGCTGAGTGGATGCCCAGACGTCAGACAGCCTAGAATGCTTCAATGCTTGAAAGTGACATAAAAGCTTGGACAAGTAGCTTGGAAAGTAAAGGCTGAAATAGACGAACCACAACAAAGCTGCTAGAAAAAGGGGCGATAGGGAGAAAAATGCTCCCATGAAAAGTACAATAGAGAACTGAGAACAAGCAGGGGGTAATGGTGAAAACACTCATGGAAAGTACAATGAGCACACTCACAACACAACGCAGGACTACCCCCACCTATGCGCTCACCCGCATAATTTGGATCCAATAACCACGCGCTCAGTCACCATAGATTTCATTATATGGGGCTGGTTGGTATGGGTGGCGATGGCATCAATAGTATATCAAGTAATGAAACGGCTAGGGTGGTGCTAGAGTACTAACTATATTTGCAGAGCTAGGCTTGAAGTAGCTGGAAAAGTAGCTTAGCAAGAAGGTTAATATTTTGTGTTATGTACCCACCTTTTGTATTTTTTTTTTTTTAACGGCAACTACCAAATTTCGCCTCATTTATTACAACTGAGAGAACGAGGGGGTAAAAAATAAATCTTGGCTTTTTTCGGACTTTTAAGACATCAAAGAATAAAAAACAAAAAATTAATTTTAATTAACCTATTCCATACCTCACTAAATACCAAACCCACATATGAAACATGGTATACCATAGATTTCCTATATGGTATTAGTGTAATGAGGAGAAAACAAAAGTTGAATAGAACTCTGTTTGTCTTTTTATATATATATGATCAACAAGAAATATTTACTTTATATTATATTATCGATTTAAGTTATAAATAATATAAATATATTATATAGTAATTTATATTAATATAATTTATATATAGGTATAATATATATCTATTATTATATTAGAATTAATTATATTATAAATTTCTATTATATACTTGTAAAAATTTAAGAATGTGTGGGAACCAGTAGAAAATGTTAAAGAGTTACGATTAAGGACAAAGGCTGGCGTGAAGTCAGTATTTAGATCGACTCACGCTGAGTTTGTGAGGCGGCATATATATAATTAATATATGTATAATATATTATATAATAATATGTATAATATATAGACTATATATATATATGAATATACTAGGTACATAATATATATATATATAATATATATATATATATTAATATTCGTATATATTATATTTTATATATAGGTAGTCTCTAATGGCCCAGTAAAGGAGGGCTCGAGAGCCGACCTGGGAACTATGACTGGGAGGGACGTTTTCATTGTTATTCGTCTATACCCCGGACTAGGAAGCTGGGAGAGAAGATTTAACAGGCTGGAGGAAATAGGGCGGAGAAACACCACCGCGATAAGGGCTAGCCAACCAAATATTCCAAAGAGGCGGTGGGTTCAGCGAGACCCTCCTTCACTCTGATGGAAACGGGTGGGTAAAATTAGTCTTACCTGCTTTTTCCATTCCAACATGGAAAATGCCGAGACCTGATTTTTCAAAGATCTAATTCATTTGTCGAGATTAGTTCTGACAGAATTACATTCAGCTTCAAACGTTATTTTTAGTACAAATGTGAATATATTCTTGATGTTTATTCGGAGCTATGGAGAAATACAACCGGACTCCTGCTCAGGACTTTCATCTTAATACTTGTTTGAGTGTCAATGAATGTGTGGATGTAATGATATTACTATAAAATTTAGTTCGGTTATTTTGAGATTTTTCTCGTCCCAAACACACCCACCCGATTTTGTCCAACAAGCATCTGGGAACGACACGTGGTCATATACCTTGGGTGTCCAATCTAGTTTTAAACATATAATTATGTTCTTCTTTCTTTAATACTATGATATATACTATATATATATTATTATATATAGTAATTATATTATATAATAATATATATCGCTTGACCTAAGTATATAGACTATATATCTATATATGATATATATATATTATAGTATGTATACTATATACTATATTATATATATATATATATATTATCTATATACATTATACCTGTTTTATTATCTATATGATGTTTAATATATATATATAGTATTATTGATATACCGTATATAACTATATTATATTATATAGTTATTTATTATATATATAGTAGTAGTATAGGGTGCGCAGCCCTGATATATAATATATATTATATATATACTATACTTATATATTATATATACGTATATATATATATTTATATTGATAATATATATAGTGCATATATATAAATATATCGTATATATATATATCTGGGACGCGCATTTTAACTTTAGAGCGCAAAGCTTGTATTGTTTAATGATTTCGTTTTGTACGAAAGGAAAAGGGACAGTTACCGACGAGCTGGGCGTTGGTGTCCCTTCTTCCTACGTTCTGAAGTTGATCGAAGATATACCACCAGAAAAAAAGAATTACAATATATTTTTTGACAACTGGTTCTCACGTCATGGCGGCTTTGGGAGGTGTTTTTGAAGGGAGGAAGGGTGATTCTCTCTTTGCCTCAACTGCCTAATGCGGGCGGCCCAATCGAGGCTGAAAGGAGGTCCACTTCAACGGTCATGAAAAAGATCTGAAGAAGAGATGGGGAAGGGAAAAGCTTTACTGATGATTGGGTTGATAGGTTTTGTTACTGATTGGTGGCTTATTTGCCTATATTCGGTTTGTAATGATATAACAAGTCGGTACCCTATCTATCCAATTATGCTGGGTAATTGAACACGACTACGATAGGTGGCTCGCTGGTGGAAAGTGGGAAGGAAAACAAATATGTTGATATCGAATGGCCATTTGTTTGTTGTACAGAAATACAACAAGTACATGGGCGGAGTTGATCTTGGCCGGATTGCTCATTGAGCTATACCGATCAACTTCAAGTTTCCAGAAAATGGTACCCACTCGTTTTTATTAATTTGTTGGAGTCCTTAGGCGTTGGTCAATTAGGCCTGGCTGGTTAATAGTGTGCGAGGGTTCCCATGTGAGCAAAGGTCGTCTCAAATAGAAACATCATGGCCACTAGTCGATTTTCAAAAACGGACATAAGCGGATGGGCTTATGAATTGCTAGGGACTAAGTGGCCCCGCCGAGGAAGAACCTTCGATGAAGCCGGGGCCATGCCAGCAAACGAGAAAACAAGATGAAGTATCCACGCGCAACTCTGGTCAGGTAACTGACAAACCTTTCCCACTGGCCACTTTCGGTTTACAGAGGAAGAGGAAAACGGGTTGCAAACTATTGCAAAGCTTTAAGAGTCAAGTTGTGCGACAATATGCAAAGTCCATTCTTTGCTCCTCCCTCGTCAAACATAAATACCGTCGCTTTTTGTTAATTTGATCATAAAGCATTCAGTCCCTATTCTTGTCTTTAATACCTCTCCTCTAACCTATGCCCTCTTCTATACATTATATTTTCACTATTATAATTTTATATATGGATTATTATATATATATATTGTGTATATATTTATATAATTATATAATTATATGTAGTAGTTTTATATATAATATATTACTATATACTTTTATGACAAATATTAACTTTATTTAGATTTAAATACAAAAAGTCTATGTATTATATATAGATCTTTATCATCTCTATCTCATATAATTAATATATAATAGTAATAATAATGACAATAATACTAATATCTATCAAAATATAATTATTATATATATAGTATCTCAGAATAAATTAATAGTATATACTATATATTTTATATATTTATCATATATGATGATATATGAGTCGTAAAGAGTCCTCTATAAGTGATGCCGTTTCTCTCTCGTCTCTCTCTCTTCTCATTCCAGACGGTCTTCTGACGATCACGGTACTTTACATAGGGGACTCAGTGTAGTGTTTGCTATGGCTTTTAGTATTTTAAATCATATTATGTAAATATAGTATAGTATTATTTATTATATATTAGTATTATATTATATGGATAAGTATATACTATTTTTATATTATAATATATATATATATAATATATATATATTAATTTTATATATATATATATATAATTATAAATTTATAATAATATATCTAAATACTAGTAGTATATATATTATATATATATATATATATTTATTACATATATATATGGGTTCTTATTTATTTATATTTATATCATTAGTATTATATATTATATATAATATATATATTATATATTTATATATATATAGTATACGGTATATTATACGGATTATAATATATAATATTATAAATGTATATGAAAAGTATATAATTATTGTATTGTTATATATATCATACTAGATAGTATATAGTATTATAGTTTAGAGAATAATAAGATTGTGAAAACGCAAATTGATAATAAGCTATAGTTATTAATGATTTGTATTCAGGGTTGGCTCCAAAACCCAACCCCAAGCACCGAAGAAGCCCGAACCCAAAAGACGACGTGCCACCAGAGACAAAACCCCACCATTCAGAAGATCTTGGGTTTTGTTTCGTCTAATATACTAATTATTTGAATTTTAAATATCAATGTAATGGAAGACCCATAGTAACTTCATGGTTTCCTAGCCACGTAAATGAAAGGATAAAATTTTTTTATTTTCATAATCTTTATGCATTAAATCTGAATACTGGGGGTCCCAACTTTTGCACTCGAGTAACATATATATACATTCAGAGAGGGCAACCCATTCATCATTCCAAAGCAACGCAACGAATACCTCCAAAAACAAAACAAAAAATAAAGATCAAAGCTACAAATTCAAAAACATCCCGTTTTTTGCACCAAGGATAATAATTTTTTTTTTTTTTTTCAATTTCCATAATTTAATTTTAAATTGTTGTCAAGCAAATAATTAGTTTAATCATTTTTTTCATTTTTTAATGTATAATGGAATACTATGTATCAATACTCTGAATCAGTATTATTTTTTTCTGATCTAATTGCTGTAAATTCTTACAAGCATTTCAGTCAGCTTTTTCTCTTCCCAATCTATTTCTCTTTATTTTGGCTCCAAATGACCCACAAAGTTGATAAGAATCTTTGCTATTATGATCCTGAACTTCTACATTCCTCTAAAATGGTTTTATAACCCCTTTCTTATTTTTTTGTCTATTTATACTGCAGTAATTGCAAAAGAACTCCTGTTTGGTTGGTCGACTTATACTGTCCCCGTCCTTCCATTCACTAGCCTTGATATCTTCCTCCCGAATGATACTTTGGCATTTTTAAAATATCCTGTATATTGTTTTGAAGATTGTATTATTAAAATATTCATTTTAATAAGGATGACTGGAAATAATCATAAAATAATTTGTGAATAATTGAAAAGCTTGAAGATTTTTTGAAAACGATTTAAATCTATTATATATATATATATTATAATAGGATATACTATATTATAATATATATATAACTATAATATATATATATATACTTTAGTTATTATATATATTATATAGTATAATTAATATTATATATAAGAATATATATAATATTATACTATATTAGTATATATATATTATTATATATATAATTGGTATATTATATATATATATAAAATATGAATATATGATATATATTATATATGATATCACTATAAACTATTATAATATACGTATATATATATGATAGATACTAAGTACGCCTACGAATAAACTGGCATTAAGTATAATTTTATTAGAAAAATAATGTCAGAAATATACATTTTTAAGCTGTGGTCATAACTTATGGGCAAGTTTTCTCTGGGGATATAAAGAAAACTAAGTTTTTAAAATTTGAACTTTGTATCTGGGTCACACTTAGTTGACATTAAGCAGGATTGATTTCGCAGTTCTACAGTACAAAGTTTCTGACAAAAATATACAAATACCAAAAAACCGCAAAAAAAACAAAAACCTTACCCCAAAACCCCATGTTGGGTTGGTTCTCATTTTTATCTGAAAAACCCGGCTTTATTGCCAACCCTGAGTTAGAGTATATTATGAAAGAATAGGGGATAATATATATATAATAGTATATATTTATATATAGTAATATATATTTACATAATATAATATATAACTTATATATATATAATATTTTATATAAATATATTGGAACATAAGTATATATTATATATATATATTTATATATATATATATATATTTAATTGTATATAATGATTTTAATATTTACAATATCAAAAATGTCTTATTTTATTAAATATTCAAAAACTATTTCAATTACTGTCTTTTATCTTATACCTAATTTTTGCATGTTTTAGTTGTAGTATTTACAGTATTATAGCCAATTTTTTGCTAGAGTAGTAAAGTGATGAAAATTAGTCCTAAGTCCAAAAGAGACGATTCGGGGACCGTTTTTATTTTGGCACTAAAAAATTAATTTTTTTTTTTCAAAAAACGTTTCTACTGTTTATTAGGCGTCCTTTTTCAACCTTGAATTTGGGAAGGAATAATTTCGTCAGCAATTTTGTCATAAATTCAGGACTTAAAGGGTTAACTTTACAAGAAATATAAGAAATTTTTTCAGAAAAATATACACTGATTCAAATATCAAATCATCCATATATATTGATATATATATATATATATATATTATATATAATATATATATGATATATATATATATATAGATTTATATTATAAGTTTGTATATAATATTTATATTATATAATATATAATATTATATATATATACTATATAATTTTTATTATATTATATTTATATATATATATTCTATATATTTAGGGATATATATATATTATATATATAATATATATATATATATATACTATATATATTACCGAGAAAATGGGGGAAAGACCGGTTGGGCAAATAGGCCGTTTTTTTTTTTTTTTAATGAATCATGAAAAAAAAATCGAAATTTTTACCATTTTATCTATAACTAATAGTTTTTATCTTCTCAACATTTGGGTTTCCTTAAATGTTATAGGAATAAGAAAAATAATAAAAAATATCGAATAAATAATTTTAAATATTTTTTTTAAAAAAATTCCATTGCAACCGCTTTTGCGATGTCATTAATCGTCATATGATTATTTTTTAATCCCCATGTTCTGAACTTTGTCATTCGTTTATGGCATCTCATCAATTTTAGGTCGACTTTCAAGTTTGTAGATTTTAATAATGTTATAGAATTGATATTGGGATAGAAAAACACAAGTCTAAAATTATATTTTATTGACATTTTTCCAAACGTGAATTTTTTTCAAAATTATGAATTTTATTTTCATTGTTTTATGCTAATTAAAAAATTGAAAAAAAATGTATTATGATAAACAATTTTAAATAATTCTTAATAATATATAATATTACACACTTAACAATAATAGTAACTTATATTATGAGTAGGCCTTACGTATGCACAGTTTTCACGTATATCTTGTTTGGAAAAAAAATTTTTGGAACGTATTATAATTTAAATTATGACAATCAATTTTAATAATGTTTTAATGATTTTTTATTATTATCTATTATTATTTTTATTATTTATTATTATTATTATATTATTTATTAATAATAATAATAATTAATTAATAATAATAAATAATAATAATAATAATAATAATATAATAATATATAATAATAAATATAATAATAATAATAATAATAATTAATAGACTTATAATATAATAATAAATATAGATAATAATAATAATAATAAATAAAATAGTACTAATATAATATAAAATAATAATAATATAAATAATATTATTATTATTCAATTATTATTATTATTATTATAAAAACTATTTAATTGCACAAAATCATTAATTAATGATTGTTATTATTTATTATTCATTAATTGATTTTATTATTATTATGTATTATTCTTGATTTTTATTTTATTTTATTATTGATTGTCATAATTTAATTATATTTGTATATTTTTTTGTCAAGTTTACGTGAATCTGGCGTACGTAAGGCCTTGGTAATGATACAATGCCTTTATAAAATAATATCAATAATCTGTGAATCTTCGTACGTAGGCTTACTCTAAGATAAAGTGCTATATATATAATTAAAATAAAATAAGAACAATAGATCTTAACCATATTTAATATTTTTATCATTCTTATTATTATTATTTATTATTATTATTTTAATTTTTATTATATTATTATATTATTTATTATTATTATATATTAATCTATTATTATTATTATTATTATTCTTATTATATTATATTATTATAATAATAATATAAAAAGAGAGGAATAAGAAGATAGCAAAATTTTACATAATATAATAAAAAAATGAAAAGTAATATTTGTATAATAATAATACATAATAAATAATAATAATATTTTATTCACTTATTATATTATTAATTCTTATTATTATTATTATTATTATTATTATTATTATTATTAATTATTATTATTATTATTATAATAATAGTAATATAATATAATATAAGTGAAAATTCGCATAATGTAATAATTTTATATGCAATAATAATAACATAAGTAATATAACTGATATAATATAAAGAAGTGGTTGGCAAGCATAAGGCCGAGTGTCTTATACGCTCTAAAGGTTCCAAGAAATTCACAGAAATAACGTGGAAATCTTCAATATAAAAATGACATTTTTTTACATAGTTTATATTGACCGGTTTTCCCGATGCCCGACCGGTTTTTCCCCCGACTTTTAGCTTAATGAACTTTAAAAATTAAGCTTAAATATTTTTAAATTTTTTACCTGCAGCAATATTAACGGTAGACTCTTCCAATATGCCATCTATCACAAATTCTATCTTCTCATTTATACCGTCATCCACTACTACGTTTAGAATTTTTTTGCAAAAAAAATAAAAAATTTTTTTTCCAACTTTGTGGAAATTTTTTTAATGATGTGTTATTTTTTTACTCTAAATTTTTATATGTGGTTTAAAAACATATATTCTATTTACAACTTAAAAAACCTTTCTCTAAATTGAAAAAGTAATTTTAATTTAAAAAAATATTAAACAATTTAATGTTTTGTGACTGGTTTTCCCCTCCGTGACCGGTTTGTTCCCCATTTTACACGGTTTTATATATTATACGTATAGTAATATATATTAATATATATATATATATATATACTATACGTATATATAATATATAGTATTAGTTATATATGTATATATATATACTAAATACTATATATATATTTATTACTTATATTATATATTATATTATAATATATATATAATATTATTATTATATCAACTAATTTTTTATATAATATAGTATATATATATATATAATATATATTATATATATATATATTATAATACAAGAGATGTCTTAGGTTTGTTTCAAAATTATAAATCAATAATCGTGCACAATAGAATCTCTCGGGTCACTTTTCATAGACTCAAGTCCACATAACTGTCAGTTCCTTAATTGTGGAGATGGGTAATTGATTCGATGCAGTTATTACACTTATAATTTACTCCAGTAATCCTGGTCTTTGGGCAAGATTGGTACTTTCCTTCATTTAACCTACGTACACTAGAGTGCTAGAAAGTGAGGGATGCAGGGCGGGGCTGTTTGCATAAGCAATCAAAATCAATCAAAAGATACTGCCTGAAACCCTCGGGATTTCAAGCCTTTTCTTTTCTTTTCTGTTTGCTTTAGGCAATAGTGTGACTAGTTTTGTGGGGCTTAGTTTATATGTTTCCAACTGTCTTGTTGCTTTCCCCTGAATTTGCGTCCTTGAGGGAGGAGAGATAGGCGCAATAGGACTCCCGCATATAGCATTTTCGTTTCTTCCTGCAACAAGCAAATAGGGGTCATTGATTTCGATGTTACTGATGCGGCCGCAATTACCTCCTTACTCACTTTTATTAAAATACTGGACGACAACGGCTTTGCTCCATACAATGTTGATTGATTTGTGTCATGCGACCAATAAGGTTCTTAAGCAGGTATTTTTATAGAATAGATAATAGGGGAGTCCCAGCGAGTAACACTTGGTGGTTTTAGTATTGTTCCAACTCCTTAATTCTCAGCAGACAGGTTGTTAGTTTTCTGTTTTTTGGGCATATCCACAATTCGTGCTATTCAAGGAAGGGGTCTTATTAAAAATGGATCCTTGGCACAAGGGAGGACAATACGAGGAACTTTTATGAAACATTATTAATGTAAGAATCAAGATAATTTATCTTTAGGCAAATGGCCAATCGAAGTCGGAGTGTTTAGTTTAGATAGGACTAGGTGCATATTCTTCAAGACAGGATTTTTTCTTTTAGCTGGAGAGGTTTTGTCTGAGAGAACCTGCTGTTCCTAATATGGCGTGACCATCTCACTGGCAATAAAATAATCTCTGCCAGGTATCTTTGTCGGGGCTGGTTTTCTTCCCATGAGCATCCCATCAGCCGAAGGGGTTGCTACCAGAATTTTTGGCATCCGTAGATCTGTTTCGTAATGCAGACAACCTGACGAAAGTTTTTTTATACATATGAGTTTCCTTATTAATTATGGAGTTATACATTTTTTTTTTCCGATTAGTTTAGTATTTCATGCTTGATTTCTTACCTGAACCTTCATGTCAGAAGGAAACATAAAGGGGTCAGAATAATATCGTTTAGTGAATCTACGGTTTGTCCATCGAATAATTTTGACTGAATAAAAATTAGCAGAGTAATGTTGAAATTTATACATTAAATCTTTGAGCTTCCAAAGCTGTCCTCAACAACGTACATAGAGCACTAGATAAGAGTGAAATCTTGTAGGAATATCTGACTATGTTAATTAACTGATATGCTTCAGAAACTACAGAATATGAAGCAAAATGAACCAAAAGATGGTGAGAACATGAACACTCAGTTGTGGCAAATTTTGTATAGTGGAAATATTAAGACAGACTCCAAGATAATAGGACCAGAAGAGGTTAAATAAAGAACATAACAGTTTATTTTGGTGGTACTTGGCTGTGTTTAATCTCTAAGGTATGAAAACTCTTTTTATCATTAAGGACGTGTAATGATTTACTTATGTATAGGTTTAAAAGTTTGTCATATTTTTTTGCTTGTTCATAGTTATCATATTTTAATAACATGTTTTTGGCATCTTTCAGAAATGCATGTGTTGTAGCAGGGTTGCACATTTTTTTTTTTTGTTTGTTTTTTTTTTTTTTAAAATTGTCATCATAGGGCAAAATGGGTAAAATAATTTGGGGTTTATTAATATTTATTATGCTATGGTTTGGTGATATATATATATACTGTATAGGTATATATTGAATTATATTAATTATTATATATAATATATATATATATATATATATATATATATATATTACAATTTTTATTAGATATTATATAATATAATATAAATAATTTATTATATTATAATATAATTATTATATATATTATATATATTTTATATATATATATATATAATATATATATATATATAATATATATATATATATATATATTATTATTATATACGTATAAATTATAGTGAGAGAACAAATGAAGTTGCAATAAAAGCATACATTTATGAATGCTCTTGGGTTTATATTACTTTGGTAAATGGTTGGCGTAATTCGCCTTTAGATTCCACTGCCAAATTCATTATTTTTAAAACGAGGGCTGCTTTAGGATGGAAGTGAATGAAACATTCATAGCAATCTGCATTGCACATTTTTAAGACTGTCTGTAAATAAGTATAAAAATATTAACATCGATTAACTATTATATACGGAAATTATCTTGTTTGAGTAACACATGTAATATCAATAAGAATATAAACAGATTATATAGACATATAAATAGAAATATACAAAATTATAAATAGGCTACATCAGGTTAGCCATGCGCAAAATACTTCAGAACTCTGAATTATATTTTATTTCAAAAAAAAAAACCTTGTTAAAATAAAAAGACGTTTTTTTCAAACTATCAAGATACATCTTTCCACCTTACTTTACTGCTTTCTTTTTAAATTTCATTCTTTTTTTTAATTGCTTAATAGCACTAGGGAGGGCAAGAATACCTTCCACTTCACAATTACTTAGGAATTCATAAAATTACTAATTATCTTTTATCATTTCACTTGCGAAGATTTTATTACTTTTATTCTTTAATTATTTTAAATCCACTGAAACATACCAATCCACAAATACATCAAAATAATAAAATTAATCAAAATAGTCCATGCCATTTTGATTCATATGAAGCGAACTAACCATTCCAAGCAAGCTTGGCAAAGAAAAACATAAAAACATCAAGGAATCAAATTCCAAAGTCTGACATAAAAAAAGCAAGAGTGTTTTAGATTTTACCAGTAAATACATGTATAGATTACATGTAAGATTGAGCTTAGCAGTTTAGTCTGGAAAGGGAGTTAGGTGAGAGGGATGAGACTGCATGAGAGAGTTCAACAGAATCAGCGACCAGCATAAGAGTTGTGAGAGTCTGTGAAAAACAGGAGAGTTGTTAAGACGAAAAGTCTTGACTCCATCTTTTCAAGGAGAGCTGTGTGTGTGTGTGTGGAATGATTCCACACACAAAACACAACACTACAGCTTTCTCTTGAAAATGATGGAGTAAGGACTTTTTCACTTAACACCCAGATTTGTAATGCATATTCATACAACGGGCGAATAACCCTTATGCATAAATTGCACTCAAGCTTAGTCTAATTCATTGGGAATGGGCAGTGTATTTATAATTAAATTTGTTTTAATGGTCATGGACTGTTATTAGCTCTTGGACAATAAGTCCACTATTAACCTTTTTCTTTACAAACTATTTAATGCAAAGTTAAGATTCATAAATTAATAAGTTAGTAGTGTTGAGGTAGAAGAGTTGTTCGTCGGTTATGGCGCACTACGTTTGAAAGTATTGAGGTAGAGAGCTACTTCTGTGGTTTAAACTAGTTGCAGCCTCCTTGCTACTTCAATATTCTCTTGTTATTCAGGTTCCTAATGGAAGTTTTGATTTAAAATTGGGATCTAAGATAAATTGAGATTGACTCAAATTGACTTAATTTATAAGGTAAGTTTTGCACATTTAATGGTTGATACTGCTTAAATTAAAGTCCTCCTACAGTTTGAAGAAAGAAAAGTATTAAAAGATTCTGAAAAATAATATAAAATAGTAATAGTAAAGGAAGACAAATGTCCCTTTTACAACAGCTGCAGAAGAGGGTCAACAAGCATTTGCAAAATATAATATAATTAATAAAATAATAATGATTTTATGAATTATTATAATATTATTAAAATACAAGTTCATAAAGAATAGATAATCCTAATGCATAAAGTTACCCATGCTTGACTCTTTATAAATAGGACTGATAATTGCTTAATTATGTCCATTATTCTACAATTATCATTTTTTTTTATATACCGGTAAATACTAATAGTTCGCTTTTTTACTTTGTTTTAATTGCTTATGCAGAGTGAATTTTCTTTACTATAGTAGGGTACATAATTAAAAGTATTTTATTAAATATATTTACTAGACTTAAGATTAAATTAAATATAATACTCATTATTACTTTCAAAATTTTAAATTTTTATCTTTCTAGTATTGCTGGAAGGTCTCTTGTAATACTTTTTAAAAGGTTTTGGAATATTCCCTTATTCCTTTCTCATTAATAATTTCCTGTTTTATCTATATCTAATCATAAATTTAATTTTAGAAAAAAGACAAAAATTTACAAACTTTTTTTTATAAAAGTCTTTTAAAAGTTATTGCTAGAATAGTAAGAACTATTGATAAAAGGGAGTCACCTTTAAATGCTTGTAGCATGAATGAAAGATGGAAGGGAATAGGAAGCGTTGTAAGGCGTTGAAGCAGTACAAGTTATACAGTTTTGAGAACCACAAGAGATATACCATCATGACCATACACCTTCCTAATGTTCCTGAGTATCTAGTTAAAGCTTTAAAGAGAGGAGAGATGAGAGAGAGAGAGAGATGTAGAGAGAGAGAAAAGAGAGGAGAGCAGAGAGAGAGAGAGGCAGAGAGAGAGAGAGAGAGATGAGAAGAGAGAGAGGAGGGAGAGAGAGAGAGAAGAGAGAGCGAGAGAGAGAGAGAGAGAGAGGAACAGAGGACGAGAGAGAGAGAGCGAGAAGAGAGAGAGGGAGGAGGGAGGAGAGGAGGGAGAGAGAGAGAGAGAGAGGAAGAGAGGAGACGATGAAGAGTATCTTAA
>JABUQX010125178.1:0-12500 GCA_015478945.1 Trachelipus rathkii
TCTTCTCTCTTCAGACATTCGTTCTCACCGACCTCAACGCACTTTCTATTCTGTCTCCAGCCGGTCGGTTCCCAACACACTCTGCCCACTATACATCCGCTTAACCAAACTACATTCATCCTTTCCATGACCAAACCATCTCAATATACTTTCATTTATTCTTTTATATCTTTCTTCACACCACACAACTCTCTAATACGTTATTAATCCTTTCTCCAGGATCCTATTAATTCTTTCTTTTCTACACCCAGCATGCCTCCCTAAGATTGTCCATCTGAACACATTGAACTTAGATCTATACTTTATTCCAGACCATAGTCTCACTACCATACAATAATACAGGTACCCTCATGTAAGATTCTAGCGCACTCAAGACCTTAGGTCCCTTTAGCATTCACCAACGACTAATGTAATCAGCAGCCTTCCCTCATTCACAACTTTCCTACTACACCTGCATCATCCGTCTCTCTCATCCAACGCATACCCTAAATATTTAAACTCAGACACTTGCTCCAGCTGTTCATCAATCTAACATAACTTCACACTGAGTGCTATCCTCACTCACACAACCATAACCTACCTCTTATCTACGTTTACTTTCAAACCCTCCCTTTACATACCCTGTCAAATCTCTCTACCAATCCTCTTCAAACTCTCTTCAGATTCACACAGAACCCTAAATCATCCTTCGCACACAGGTAGTAGGACACCTCCACTTCCTTCTCCATTCTCCATCATTCTAACACCATTTCCTGCCATCCCACCTCGAATTCTTTCATAACCCCCATTCGTATACACATTGAATAACCAAGTAGACATAACACACCCCTGTCTCACTCCGCTAACTAATCCTAAACCAATCACCATTGACACCATTTATTTTTACACACACTTCACTATCATACACTTTTATCTCCATTCAGAAGCCTACCACCCACCACCATATATCACCAATACCTGCCATAAACCTTCCCTATTAACTCTATCATACGTCTGTTGTAAATCCATAAAACCTAAATAGGCTAATATTCTTCTCCCTCATTTTCTAAATCATTTGTTTCAATAAAGATATGATCCACACATCCTCTACCATCTTCCTAAACGCACCCCTGCTCCTTCACCAACCAGTCCTCAGTCAGTTCTGACTTACCTTCAACCAAATTACCAGCATATACCTTCCTTACAACACTCACAAACTTATTCCCCTCATAATTTCTACAATTCTTTTCTCTCCCCACCTTAAGTACTATTACTGCTCTCCTCCAATCCCCTTGGAACTATACCTCCATAAACGCTTTGTTGCGCAACTTTCAAATTCAATCAATCACCATCTCACCTCCATTTTTGATCATTTCACTCAGTAATTTATCTATACCTGCAGATTTACTATTTTTCAATCTCACCTACCCATTACCTCCTCCCTGCTAATAACCTCATCCTTAGCAAATACTATTCTTCCTTGCACCATCAAAAACCACCACACACATTCACCAACACCTCATCATTACTATATGTTAATGATTACAAAAAGAGATTCTCTAAAAGTGTTTTCCACACTTCTCACATCCATTTCATCACATCTGTTACAAAAGCACCATCCCTATTCCTATTATTCTAAGCAGATTCCCCCTTATTCTCATTCCTCTCGCGCTTCCTTCCAGAAGAGCTTCCTGTCTTCCCTTGTATGTCCTCATTCATCCTCCTTCCAACTGTTCACTACCTCTTTGCTTCTTTCCTAATACAAATCTTCTTTTTAGTATTTCTTTCTCCTCCTTAATATAATTCCCAAGTTATTTTCTTTGAAACTTCTCAATGTTTTTAGTACATCTCAACCACGCTTTCTTTTTACTCTTTAAACCGCTTTCATCACTCCTTCTTCATTCCTTACCATTCGCTTGTTAACATTCTCTTACTTCCTACTTTAGGCACATCCACGACTTCCTTGCACTACACTAATAATTGCTAATCAATATTTGCCCCCCAGATTTAAGTTCCAGTATCAACTTGTTCTATATATATATATATATATATATATATTATATATATATATATATATATATATATATATATATATATATATATATATAAATTTGATAAGATGAGGAACAAAACGTATTAGAGCAGAGTTGTGTATGCAAAAGAAAGGGAAGTAAATGAGGGAGAATAAAATGAAAAGCATGGAGATGTATTTAGTCATGTGGAAAAGGATGGATGATAGTCGTTGGTTACTGATGTACAGTGGTGAGTGTGTTGGGAATCGACCAGCTGGGAGGCCGAAGAAAAAGTGGATTGAGTCATTGAAGGAATAAATGCCTGAAGGAGAGAAATGTGAGTTTGGCAAGAGGCGAGAAATAGGTGCATAATAAGAGTGAATGGCGGGCCTTTGTGAGGGGGTATGACTGTGGCCTCACCTGGGGGATGAATCCATGATGAGCCAGGACACAGAGGTCCGGCCCAGTCCTTCCTGCAAAGCTCTCAGGGTGGATTTTCTGACTCAGTTTACTAGTTCTCACCATTTTTCCATATTTTTCTACTATTTGTTTCCGTAGTTAAGCACCCACCCCAGCTCCAAGATGATGTGGAGGATTATATATATATATATATATATATATATATATATATAATATATGTTATTATTATATATATATGGTAAGATATAGTAAAGAGTTATTATATATATATATATATATATATATATATAATTATATTATATAAGTAATATATATATATATATAAAGTATATATATATACATATATATATATATATATATATATATATACATATAAAGGGTTATTACATATATATATATATATATGTTATGGAGAGAAGCACGCTGGGACCAACACTGTATCTTCGCTGGAAGGTGCCTCTCTCCACTTATTCTCGTAGAGTCGATGATCGAAGAATATTGAATAATTCGGAGGTCAAAAGATATAATAAGACGGAGATAGTGTTAAGGTGATGTTCGATAGATGTGGTTTGAATGTCTAGTAAGCACAGGCAACCAACTTACACCATCAGAGGTTACGGAGCAGGTTAGGCTTTTTCCGTAACGGAGGGAGATTGTCTCCGGACTCCGTTGGCCTGCTTACTTGGTGACTATTCAATGAGGATTGTGAGTTTATTTTTAATTTAAATAAGGAATTGGGATACAATTGCTTGGTCTTACCCAGAATGAAGAGTGTATACTTAACTAGACCGTTTCCGGATCTATCTATCAATGGAGACTAATCCGATAAAGTTCTTGAAGATTAAGAATAAGAATATCAATAAAGCCTCAAAAATCAATAGAAAATCAAAATCTAGGATATTGACACACTAGAAAAAATTTATGTTTACTTAATTCGTTCAAAATATATACATGTGGGAGGTTTGTGAATATATAAAGATAATCCACTTCCAACAAAACTATAATAAAAGTTATATGAATTGAATTATATAATATATTTTAATTAGATAAATATATTGGAATTATACTTAAAATCCAATATATTATGATTATGTACATAAGTTCAGGATCAGATTCAAGAGTGGAAACCAAACGAATCCAAATATCATTCGTGCAATGAATTAAGGGAGGAAATAGGAATTATGACTCAATCATGACAAATATATCATACTTATCTGAAGATTTTGGGATAAACAAAAAGAGCTGAATTCAAACAGGAATGAAATCAAAGATTGTAACCAGGAACCAAAATCAGAGACTTAAATAAGCCAAGACTGAAATCTGAACCAGGAAATGAAAGATAAAAATAGATTCAGGATGAATCCCAAATTAGAACCCTGTCAAAAGTAAAATAACCTTAATTAGTATAATACTTCTAACCTATTACATTTTACTTTCATTTATAACAGCATACTTTTTCATATTTTTATAATTACTTTATTGAACTCACCCTTTAGATTTCCAAGAGGGGCTCGTTCAATTTGTTCAATAGTTGCTGGTTCTTTATGATAGTAAACTGCAACAATAACGTTTAGTTTACTACTACTTTTCCAGCCATAACATTAATAAATTTTATATAATAATTGATTAAATATATTATGGTAATTTTTCATAACTCACTAACCTGGAAAATCTGGACAATCTAACTTCCAGTACTTCTAGTATGTTATGAGTTGTTTTTGTACAGTACAATACACTATGTACTCTTTAAACTTTTTACATATGTTTTAATTTATAATATTATCATTAAAGACATCAGTTACTAATCATATAATCTCAAAACTAAAAGGAAAAATATATATAATTATAACATTTATAATTTTCTAAGTTTTGGTAATAAATACAGCCATAATGATACTATAATAAACCACTCATCGTCCAGGCTGGAGCGTAGTGTCCAGACTGGATCAATGAGAAACCTTAAACTTACAAAACCGTTACTACGGGTTACTTCAGTCGTCAATGGCACAACTATGCACGAATAACATCTCCCTTATATCCTCCCCCGCTAAATCTAAACCCCCACCTCCATTTTCCACGTCGTTCAGAGAAAGACGGGAGTGAAGAGGCGGCCAAGAGCATAGACAGCGTGGAGAAGGACAACCAGGACTCTTAAATATAAATTACAATATAAAAATTTTTACAATTATTATATATATACAAATTATTTCTGTGCCTTAGGCAAGGACGAAAGACGAGCAGCAGATTCGTTCTCTTCGATGAACTCCTGCATCAATAGTACAGAAGCCCTTTTCTCCATCATCCAGCGTAAGCCTGTACGCAGTACAACCTTAACACTGGGATCCAGAGCAGACTCATAGTCAAGGGATACATTGGAATGACAAATACAAGAAGGATGTTGAGGACACGAAGGCACAGACTGGGACTCACTCAGTGGATAATTTGACTGAGGAGAAGGGATGTAAGGACCACTATGTTCCTGTACATTCATTAAAGGAAAATAATTTTTACATTGGAAATAAATTGATGGGAAAAATTTTATAACGGGACTGGTTGTACATAAGGGTGAACTTCGGGAATAGTTTCTGCGGGAGATTCATCATGACCAGTATGAAATAAAAATGAGAGGAATCATATAATTTGGATCCATCCTTTTAGTGTATACGAAAGAATGGTCATTAAGGGTCTTCTTTTTTTTCAATATCTGATATTAGGGGTGACTCTACGTACTCCGCCTTTATGAATTCTTTTTATGATGGAAATCCAATATGTCGTTTCCCTCGGACGATGTTCTTCTCCGGCCATTGGTACTTGTTGAGGTAAGGATACAGGATCATCAAGGGGAGATATATTGAGCATTATAGGCGTATAAATCTTGTAGATGGCGAACATATATATAGCTGTATCTTGGACTCAGAAGTATTGGTCATGATCCCGGGAATACATTCCACAGACAGATCTCAAAGGTTCATATATATTCGCAGTGTTTTGCCCCGATCCTGCATTTTTTTACCATCTTGTCAGGGACCATATGACTATGGTCTTACAGTTGGTGTCATTAGGGCCGAGACCATTGGTAGGTAAGAGAACTTCAACAGATTAATTTATTTTAACCACAAAAGTAATTGTGAGAAGCGAGACTAACCAGGCAATTGGGAACCAGATGCAGATATCTTCGCCCGGCTATCCAATTTAGTGCAGTTAAATATATCTGGCAGCATCGAGTTGCGATAGAGTTTTGATAAAATATAAATGTAATAAATATTACTAATTTTACTTTGCTTATATTACAGAACTGCCTAAAAGAAGTACTGAAAAATCATTTCCCCTCTTTCACTTTTCTCAGAGTGGACCCACAATGTTTAAAACGGTCCTACTATAACTCTGAGAAACTGACTAACCATTTAAAAAAAGAAAGGGAAACAAGGACTAAATTCCAATATAGAATTTAAAATTTTACTTTAGAAGAGTTGGACAAAATATATATTTCAGGGGTTGTCAAAATAACTTTTTATAGCGTATTGTATTACGATGATCTCCTTTCCACATAGTAAGAAGAAAGGATCATCAATAATACTTAATTCACTGAAAACTCCTGTACCTCTGCTACCTATGAAACTTTAATTAAAATCATGGCCGATTATATCTCTGTAAAATAAAAACAATATGAGGAAGTCTTTTTCCTTATTCCTTTTATTTTACTTTTAGATATAAATACATTAATTATCAGAGGCAGGTGGTTTTCCATGAATATATATACCATAATTATATTTTTGTATAAAAATTTCTATTTATACAGTATAATATACACTGTATAAACGCTTTTTGATTGTATTTTGGGTAATCTCTAATCACACAAGACTTATTATATGTCAGAATTTAAATTGGTTCCAAACACACATGAAGAATAAGAGCACACAACAGACTACTTAGTGGCAAATGAGCTCAGAGGGATACTCGTTCTTGGCTAGCTCGAATTTTTGAGCCTATTAGACATACTTAAAAGGGCTACCCACTCAAGAATCACTATGTTAGTGGAAAATAAGCTTATAGTTTTATATAAATAGTTAAGAAGGAAGTATATTAAGAGATTAAGAAAGATAGAGAAAAAAAACTTATCTGGTTCTTAGTTTGAGATAAGTCATTTTGCTCATTATATTAGTTTTTTTCAATCAGTAGTTGTGTAAACTTTTATTAAATTTATAAAGTTTATTCATCACTAGAAGTGACTAGCAGATAGTTATAGTGAATTCCTGCCAAACATTTTAAATAACAGGGTTCACCAGCAGCGTTATTTCCATATATTAAGGGTTTATTATGGGTATAATATATATGAACGTTAACTTTAAAAACATCTGTAAAAGCAGTTATAACTTCTGGTATTGGCAATTGACCCGGCAATTTTAATAATCGGAGTCTTTTTTGAACCAACTGACCCTGAAGCTTATACTTTACTGGATGTTTTTGTAATTCTGCGATAAGAACATCTCCTCTTACCTCTAAATGTCTCTCGACCGATCCATATAAGTAAAGAGAAAAACATTTATATAACGAGTCCCCTCCTCCGCTGATTTCTATCGGAAAGAACCCAGGAGGAATGAAATCTAAAGAAGTATTTTCGGCGGGTTCTTCCAGATTATCATTTACGGGAGATCGGGAAAGAGCATCGGCAACTATATTTTTAGGGCCCGATATATGACGGATGTCAAAGTCATACTCATAGAGCTCTTCCATAGTCCTAGCTAACCTTCCATCAACCAAACTCATATTTTGTAAATAGATGAGTGGCATATGGTCGGTATATATTATGAACTTTATACCACGGAGGAAAGGTCTAAGGGATTTGACAGCCCAACGCAAAGCAGTTAGTTCTTTGTCAATTACTCCATAATTTCTCTGAGCCCCATTAAAGGTCATAGAAATAAAAGCAATTGGTTTGCGTTCGCCGTCTTGGATTTGGGAAAGGCAAGCACCAGCCCCGAGGTCTGAAGCATCAACATGGAGCTCCATAGGAGAAACCTCTGGACTATAATCGGGGAAACCTAACAATGTGGGGTTAACTAAGGCCTTTTTTAGTTGGTCGAAGGCCGACTGACACTCCGGCGTCCAGGTAATGGATCTACCACCAGTCTGACATGATAAAGGCTTACTGATCTGAGAACAGTTGGGAATATGTCGCCTATAAAAGTTTACCATTCCCAGAAACTGGCGTAATTGTGCTTACATTGTGCCTTCTCTGGAAATTGTGAATGCCCTTTAAGAGTGGACTTTTGGTTTTCCAGAGGGTGATATTTGGTGACCCAAGAACTCCACCTCAGTACGACACAACTGGGTTTTACTGGGTTTAAGTTTATACCCATTTCTCTCTAGTGCAGCAAGGACACGATCCAAGGTAACTAGATGATCCTCTATGTTTTGACTGAGGATAATAATATCATCTAAGTATATCATAACCTTGGACCATGGAATTTCCTCTAACGCCAACATCATTCCACGTTGAAATGTTGCTGGACCATTTTTTACACCAAAGGGCATTCTTAAATATTCATACTGGGCAAATGGAGTGGAAAAAGCAGTTTTTTCAACACTTTCGGGTTCCATGGCCACCTGATAATAACCACGGACCAGATCAATGGTTGTAAAATATTTATTACCATACATATTATAAATCATATCTATTAGGTTAGGTAAAGGGAAGGAATCTGTCTTAGTAACACTATTTAATTTCCGGTAGTCTATACATAAACGCAACTTACCGTCAGGTTTTCGGACAGGAACCACAGGAGCTGAATAAGGGGATTTACTAGGTCTAATAATATCCTGCTCCAACAGTTCTGGTTAAGGAAGATACTAGTTTTTTATTTCGAGCCAAGGACCTTGGAAACGACGCACTGAATCTAAACAGGCCGACTCAGTTCTAATTTCGATAGAGTGGGTAAGATTTTGTAGCCACTCCAACGCTGTGGTCACCGAAACTAGAGCTGATTATGTTTTAATAATACTGCGATTAATCGTTTCTTTTCGAGGTCAGAGATAGGAATATCCGCAAAGCAAAACTCCTCCTCCAACTTAGTGGGGGACCATACGTCTGCGTTTACGTTGATTTCTGAATTCGCATCTACTGACCTAGTATTAATTTGAAGATTATCTTCTTCTTCCAAAGAACACAAGCTACCTACCACAGTCCCCTTCCTATAATAATGAGGTGTATCGGAAGTATTTAAAAGAGCGATCCTGCAAGATTCTCTCAAATCCAATACACCTGGGATTGGAATAACAGGTCCTATTGGATCGGCTTTAAAACCTACCAAGGAAGAGAGCTCAGATGAGGGACAACTTACATCCACCATCTGACAAGAAAACGGGGGAACATTAATGGAATTAACCGTGACACATTTATAAAAGGGGATGTTTAGACTCTCATCCCTAGCTATGGATTCTATACAATCATCATCAGATCTATGTACCAATTCCCGCGTAGTTAAGTCTGGGAGAAGGTCATTTTCTTTTAAAGCGACAGCCCCTAAAACTAGCGTAGCTGGCATAAATTCCTGAGGAACTACCAAAAATATGACGGGCTTAGACACATAATCACTGTCAGGAAAGTACAGATTACATTCAGTGTAAAAGTCGATAGGTACTGAATGTTCTCTGACCAGGCCACTGATGGCATTAACTTTTATATCTACCGAGGGTCGTAATGGTAAATTCTTCATGTACGCTTCGGTCATTTCAGTGCTGATCAAACTGATTCCAGCTCCACTGTCTACCATACAACTGTAGAAGCCAGAGCTGTTGGGAGCCAAAGCGACTGAAACAATCAGAGGGTCCTCCTTGAAAGGAGTACAATGGACTACCATCGTCCGTAAGGGATTTTCTAAGGGTTTATTTATTTCTAAGGGAGGTCGTTCGGAAGATTTCTCGGGAATAATTTTAGAAGTTTTAAAATTTTCTATGCCTCCATCATCATTGACTGAGTCGATTAAAGGGTGGTTCTCCTCCAGAGGACTCAAGTCTGGGGAGACCAGGAGTTTAAAGGGTTTAAATTTTTACTTACAGGTAGTGATGGTTCCACTTGCATGGACGACGAGGGAGGCCTGTGATTGGTCGGTTGATTTAAGGAATAAGACCGGGAATATACTTTTTCAAAGGGAACAGTTCTAAGGGAAGAAGGCTCGTGGTCATGATTATGTGACTGGGGAGGAGCACTAATTGAACACCTCATTCCAGCGTGAGGACCACCGCAGAAGGGACAGACTACTTTTCTAATATTCGGGGAAGGGGAAGGAGACTTCCTAGATCGACAATTGGCCCTGATGTGACCTTTCTTTTTGCAGTAACTGCATACTCCCAGATATTTGTAACACTCCTCCATGGAGTGACCTGTTTTCTCACAGTAGTTACACAAAACCTTTTTCCGGTCATCAGGCTTAGGACGAGAATTCGAATTGGGGTCAGGACGAACTGTACTATCCTGGTTCTTGTAACTATTGGTGAAGTCACGATAGTATCGACTACCATTATTTCGTTCCTGAGGATTACTTTTCTTCAGCCTGCCGATGATCAATTTTGGATTTAGGTTTTCGTTGTTCAGTGTTTGTAAAACCTCAGTCCATCCGGGAGGCAGCATTTATCCTGATAACGGATCTCAAGACTTTCATCGCGGTCTTTTGGGCGTAAGTTGAATTGTCGACCTCAATTGGATTAGTTTGGGAAATGGAATTCGGGAAAACGATATTCTCGCTATCTAAGGAATCCGCAAAGTTCACTATATTTTCCCAGGAAACTCTACTATACCCGTCCAACTCCATCATTTTTATATATTGACGGACGAATGTTTCAATAAATGGAGGCAAACTACAAAGGAAAGCTATTCTAAGGGAATCATGATCTCTCATATCGTATCTAGGATATGCTTGACTAGCCAGGCGTTCCAACCGAAGGGCAAACATTTTAATGCTCTCATTGGGATATCGGTGAGCAGCATGATACTTCTGTATCCTATATTCTTTCTTCTTACGTTCCTCATCTCGATACCAGCATACAAGATTATCCCGTACAGAGAAGTATCACTGGCTATCTTTACATTATTTCTCGGTATATGAAGAAATTGCCTTCTAGCTGTCACGTCCTAGCAGTCTCAACCATTGGTGATGGGCATTTGGATAATTAAGGCTATACAGTACGCCTCAAAATCAGCCAAATAGACTAAGAGATCTTGTTCTGATTCATAGTTTGGGAAGCCTTCCTTAGGGTCCATAACCCAAGTTTTAGGGCTCTTATAAACGGTAAGGGAGTGCGCCAGCCTCCCTCCAGCATGTCAAGTCTTGTTTCACTCAGTCTGAACATATGCTAGGGCAGTCATTGTATCGGGAATACGACGCCAAGCCCATATTATCATAAAATGCTGTGGAAAATCCTGTGGAAAACAACCAGAATACGACTCTGAGGGTCAATAGAATATTCAAGTCTTATACTTTCTGATTACTGGGACACTGGTCTCGTGGGGCTGTAGTAATGTATTATATTTCTTCTTATAAGCTCAGGATTTTATTGGGGTAATGTACACTGAGGTTCTCAGTGCCTCTACCCATGCCCTATCAACAGAGACTAGGTTGAGCCAATTTCCTAGTGTATAGAATCATGACTACAGATTGGGATTAGTAAAGAAGTTGAGGCTTTAGGCAAAAGAAGCTATGAGAAAAGATTGAGATTAGAATAAGATTAGGGATTAGGAATAAGATTGTATTTATTAGAATAAGATTAGATTAGAATATGATTAGAATTAGAAGTAAATTATTTTGGGAGTCATGATAACCGTGATTATGGAGGAAAGGCTTGGATCGTGGTTGAAATTGGGAAACTAATAAAGGTTTATATACTCAACACATCAGTGGTAAAGAACAGGTTTGTAAAGTATTTGCAATTTATGCAACAAGGTCAGAGGGTACATTTCTGACCTCGAGCAGGGATCGGGTTTGTGTTCAACCTGACTACTTAACATTATTTCTTGGGTCCGTCAAGCTTCCCAAAGTTAGTCAGCAAGGCAGGGTCTGTTTCTTTAATTACGTAAAGGTTTGGCTTGAGTCATTTACATGCTTTGGCGGGAACCCAAGGCTGGGGAGTTGGTGACTCTCTACCCCATTTTATATTTTCTTCATTCACCCACATTCATTCCTACATTCATTTCTACTTTGATGTTTATTTTGATCATCACGCAGACGCTGGTCTAGAGCAACAGCTGCAAGAGATGGATCAAAGTCCAAATCCTCTTGACTATTAGAAGCTGTGCTTGTTTCCAAGCCTGTGTTTTGATTTTTTTCAGACATGTTAAAATCTCTCTGCTCTAAAATAAAAGAATTTTAAAGTATTGAGGGTTATCCCTAACTAACTCTGGAATCTAAACTGCTAATGTGGGCACAAAGAAGATTTTTAAGAGAGCTTGAAGATAGGTCGATGAATTTTCTCAAAATAGAAAGGTGATGATGGTAGAGGCTGGTATCACAATCCTAAAGACGTTAAAGCCAAAGAGGAACTCAAATGAGCCCTGTTCAAGCCACTAATTATTTAGTTGCGGAGAAGGCTGGGACCGAAACACTCAAATTATCTGGAAGGTGCCTCTCTCTGTAATTTATTCTCGTAGAGTCGATGTAGATCGTAAGAATATTGAATAATTCGGGGGTCAAAAGATATAATAAGACGGAGATAGTGTTAAGATGTTCGATAGAAGTGGGTTTGAATGTTTAGCAAGCACAGGCAAACTGGTCCTACACCATCAGAGTGTGTTAATGGAGCAGGTTAGCTTTTTTCCTGTAACGTGAGGGAGATGTCGTCTCCACCTGGGCCTGCTTACGGTGACTAGCTCCAATGAGGATCAGTGAGTTTATTTTTAATTTAAATAAGGAATTGGGATACAATTGCTTGGTCTTACCCAGAATGAAGAGTGTATACTTAACTAGACCGTTTCCGGATCTATCTATCAATGGAGACTAATCCGATAAAGTTCTTGAAGATTAAGAATAAGAATATCAATAAAGCCTCAAAAATCAATAGAAAATCAAAATCTAGGATATTGACACACTAGAAAAA
>JABUQX010125178.1:17500-29566 GCA_015478945.1 Trachelipus rathkii
TATATATATATATATATATATATATATATATATATATATATATATATTGCACTAACCACAGTTGATTTTACAAACAAACAAAGACATTACGGGAAAGTAAAGAAATTGTCTCCGCCGAAATTCGAACCGACACATGTTTCGAACGAGTACGAATTGCCCATCGTCTTAACCACTCAGCCACTCAACGAGGCCAAAAAAACCTCGCTTCAAACCGAACTTTTAAGTCGCATGAGCAATTATTGTTTCAATTTAAGTCGAAATTTTCAATGTATGAACATAAATATTTGGTGACCATTTCTCAAAATTAATAGCCCTAAATACTAAAAACTATTACAGCTGACACTACCCTTCTGAACTCTCTAGTAATAAATCTCCATCATTTGAGAAGGAGCTTGTGAACTCGTGTCTTCTACAGTCTCTGTCCATCTTTTAGCTCCCTAACTTAACTGCTATGCTCATTTCTACACATACTTTACTGGTTAAGTTCTAGAAACTCTCCCTTCTTCTCTATTCTGAACTTCCTTCAACTTGCATACTTTCAAATGTACATCGGGACTTGTCAGCCATTAATCTTAATACTGAATTGCTTTTCCCCACCTCTGATGGATTTAGTGTAGACCCCAAGCCTATACCCACCAGATTACAAAAGATAAAAGATTATCATGGCACATTTGAAACATAAGTAGATTTTATTAATTATACATTTAAGCCAAAAATAATTGATGTAATTTTATCAATTTTTTAATATTGTATATAAATGTGGACAAAAAATGCTAAATATTACATATGCGTACTTACTTTGCTAAAGTAGCCAATAATATGACAACCTTCGCTATCTGCAATAGACATTATATAAAAGAGGAAAGGTTCTACATCGTAATAAAGAGTTTTATGGTCCAAAAACAACATCGCCAAAAGACAAAGATTTTGACAATAAGTTTTGTACTTGGTTCCATCAACTTCCCATACAGATAATTTATCCTTTCTGAAAGAAAGAGAGGGAGAGAAAATAACTGATTAAGATCACGGTGAAAATGTACTGAGGACAAGGTCACATGGAAAAAATCAAAATTGTTCTAATAACAAACAAATTTCTAGACCGCCCCTTCAGGCTTCCCTAAACAGTTAAAACATAGCTGCATCATATGCATAACAAACTTTAGGCTCCATTAAATTTACAATTATAATAACATTTTTGGCCGCAGATGAAAAGTAATGTCAAGTCATTTGAGAAACAATGACGCCAAATCAGAAATTAAACCGCCCAATTCTGAAACTATTGTAACTTTTTTATGACTACCGAGAGTAGGCTAGCATACCCCACAGTTTAACAATTAGCGGTGCCTACTTCTTGTTTACAAATATGAACGTAGATTTCGAGTGCTTTGTAATACAAAGAATATTGATTAGCAATGCACTTCACCAATATTTAAAATATGACGACAAGTTATAACATTACAATTAATCAAACGATAATTAATTAATAATCTAATCTCTTAACTATCAACAAATTTTAATAAGGCACAGAGCGCTCAGCTTACTCCTATACACAAGTATACTTATACAGTAGATAATCTAAATGAGAATAACTATCATATAATCGTTTTAATCATTTTGATTAATTCAACAACAAATAAAACCCATGTTCATCCACCATGGTTTCAACATACCTCTGAATAACCACCAAGCACTCACCTGCTAATTTCATCTTAATGTGCTATTTCTTTACTTCAGCTTGTAAGACATGGATTATGTTTTACTTTTAGATCTCCTGTACTATAAGCACAAAAATTCGCATACATAATATTTGGGTTGGTTAGTATTGTAATCTTCCGGGGGATTGAGATTATAACAACGCCTCCATTTCATAATGATCCCATTTGAATGAATCGAATTCCACCCGGCTACAGGAAGATGAAATGAAAGGTCTTCCAGATACTAAAGGAATTCGATTCATTCAAATGGGTCATTATGAAATGGAGGCGTGGTATCAATCTCAATACCCCGAAGATTACAATCAACAACCCAAAATATATGTATGCGAATTTTGTCTTAAGTACATGAGATCTAAAACAATCCTTACTCGCCATGCTGCCAAGTGTGTATGGAAACATCCACCTGGAGATGAAATTTACAGGTGAGGTGGTGGTATTCAGAGGTATGTTGAACATGGTGATGAACATGGGTTTTATTGTTGTTGATTAATTAAATATTAAAAATTATATTGAAGTTATTCATTTAGTTTAACTGTATAAGTATATTGTGTATAGAGTAGTGGCGTTCTTGTGCCTTTATTAAAATTTTAGATTAATTATTAATTAATTATTTTGATTAATTGTAATGTTATAACTTGTCGTCATATTTTAAATATTGGTGAAGTGCATTGCTAATCAATATTCTTTGTATTACAAAGCACTCGAAATCTACGTTCATATTTGTAAACAAGAAGTAGGCACCGCTAATTGTTAAACTGTGGGGTATGCTAGCCTACTCTCGGTAGTCATAAAAAATTACAATAGTTTTCAGAATATGGGCGGTTATTTCTGATTTGGCGTCATTGTTTCTAATGACTTGACATTACTTTTTCATCTGGTCCAAAAATGTTATTATAATTTGTTAAATTATGAGCGATAATTTGTTTGCAAGAATGCAGCTAATGTTTAACTGTTGAGGGAAGCCTTTTAAGGGGGTAGAAATTTGTTTGTTATTAGAACAATTTTGATTTTTTCCATGTGACCTTGTCCTCAGTACATTTTCACCGTGATCTTAATCAGTTATTCTTCTCTCCCTCTCTTTCTTTCGGAGGAAAAGGATTAAATAATCTGTATGGGAAGTGGTGATGGGAAGCCAAACACTTTTGTCAAAATCTTTGTCTTTTGGCGATGTTGTTTTTGGACCATAAAACTCTTTATTACGATGTAGAACCTTTCCTCTTTTATATAATGTCTATTGCAGATAGCGAAGGTTGTCATATTATTGGCTACTTTAGCAAAGTAAGTACGCATATGTAATATTTAGCATTTTTTGTCCACATTTATATACATTAATAAAACATTGATTAAGAATCATCAATTCTTACTTTTAGAGAATTGACCTAATTAAAATCTACTTATGTAGACGCTTTGCCGCAACTGATTGTTCCTAAACCGGCCGTGTATACGGTTGGGGTCTACCTAAGATCGGGCGGTCAGAGGTGGGGAATAAGCAAATCAGAGTTAGATTGTTGCCGGTGATTAGTCCCGATGTACATTTGAAAGCTTATGCAGTTGAAGGAAGTTCAGATAGAGAAGAAGGGAGAGTTTCTAGAACTTAACCAGTAAAGTATGTGTTAGAAATGGAAGCATAGCAGTTAACGTTGTTAGGGAGCTAAAAGATGGACAGAGACCTGTAGAAGACACGAGTTCACAAAGCTGCGCTTCTCAACATGATGGAGATTTTATTATAGGAGTTTCAGACGGGTAGTGTCAGCTGTAATAGTTTTTTTTAGTTGATTTAGGGGCTATTAATTTTGACGAAATGGTCCACCAAATATTTATTGTTCATACATTGAAAATTTCGACTTAATTGAAACAATAATTGCTCATGCGACTAAAAGTTCGGTTTAGCGAGGATTTTTTTTGGCCTCGTTGAAGTGCTGAGTGGTTCGCGTGGGCATTCGTACTCTGTCGAAACATTTCGGTCGAATCTTCGGCGGAGCAATTTCTTTACTTTCCGTAATGTCTTTTGTTTTGTTTGATAAATCAACTGTTGGTTAGTGCAAATAATATAATATAGTTATATTATTCTTACCTGGTTAAAAGGTAATATATATATATTTAAGTATATATATAACATGATATATATATTATAATATATATATATATATATATATAATATATATGATATAATATATATATTATATATATTATACTATATTATATAATATATAATATCTATATAAGTAGTAATAATATATATATGTAATACTAATATACTATTATAGCAAGTTTCTGGAGTGTTGTGGGAAGGTATATGCTGGTATTTTGCGTCGAAAAGAGTGACGTCGGAGTGACTGAAGGACTGTTGGTGAAGAACAAGGGTGCGTTTAAGGAGTGGGGTAGAGGATGTGTGGATCAATCTTTACATTGAAAAAAGTGATTGAGAAAATGAGGGAGAAGAAGAATAATTGTATTTAGGGTTTTATGATTTGCAACAGGCGATGATAGAGTTAAAATAGGGAAGCGTTATGGCAAGATGTGTAGTGATATATGGTGTTGGGGTGGTGGCTTCTGAATGGAATCAAAAGTATGTTAACGATAGTGAAGCGTGTGTAAGAATAAATGGTGTCAATGGTGATTGGTTTAGGATTATTAGCGGAGTAAGACAGGGTTGTTGTTATGCTCTCCCTTGGTTATTCAAATTGTATATGGATGGGGTTCAATGAAAGATTTTCAAGGTGGGGATGGCAGAAATGGTGTTAGAATGTGGAGAATGGAGTTGAGTGGAAGGTGGTGCCCTACCTATATATGCGGAATGATTTCGGTCTGCTGTGGCGATCTGAAGAGAAGTTTTGAGAGGATTGGTAAGAGAGATTTGGCAGGGTGTGGTAAAGGAGGGGCTTGAAAAGTAACGTGGAATAAGATAGGTAAGGGTTATGATGTTTGAGTGAGGACACTCCTCAGATGTGAACGTTATGTTCAAGATGGTGTAGCAGTCTAGAAAAGGGGTCTGAGTTTAAATATGTTAGGGTATCAGTGTTTGGATAAGAGGGAAGGACGATGCAGGTGTAGTTAGAAATTTGTGACAGTGGCAGGGAAGGTGGCTCGGTGCAGATTAAAATCGTTGGTGAATGCAAAGGGACTTAAGTCTTGAGTGTGCTAGGGGTCCTTACATGGAGGGTATGTTGTTTCCTGTGTTAATTGTATGGTAGTGAGAACCTATGGCCTGGAAATAAGAAGTATAGGATCCTAAAGTTCAATGCTGTTCAGGATGGACAATCATTAGGGTGTGCTAAGTGTGAGAAGAATTGATAGAGAGAGGAATGAACGTATTAGAGAGTTGTTGTGGTGTGAAGAAAGGGGTAAATGAGTAAATAATGAAAGTATGTTTGAGATGGTTTGGTCATGTGGAAAGGGATGGATGATAGTCGGTTTGGTTAAGCGGTTGTATAGTGGAGAGTGTGTTGGGAAACGCCCGCTGGGAGACCGAAGAGAAAGTTGATTGAAGTTCGGTGAACGAATGTTCGAAGGAAGATGTGAGTTTGGGCGAGGCGAGAAATAAAGGTGCATGAATAGGAGAGAATGGCGGGGTTTTGTTATGGGGGATGGTTTTGGCCCACCCTGGGGCAGGGGATTGAACCCTAGTCATTGCGATTTAGCCATAGTGAGGGTCCGTCGTTGTCCCATGAAGCTTTAGGGAGATTTTCTGTCTGTGACGAGCTCTCACTAAGTTAATGGTACAGAGGGGGCGGTAAGGCTGGCTTTCTTTTCGACGTTTTGTCATGTTCTCCCTACTCCTTTTCTTTTCCGATGCTTGTAACGCACCTTACCCCCCAATCTTGGGGCAAGAGGAAGGTGAAGAAAGAAAGAAAGAATATATATATATACTATATATATAGTATATAACTATTAGTAGTAGATATATATATATTATATATATATATATATTATATATATACGAGTATTATATACTAATATATATATATATATGATACTTTAAAACGTGCTTTATCCCTATGCAGGGGGTAACACGGGGGGACCCCGGAAATCGAACTTTAAGGCCGGCTATCCAAACCAGCGCCACCAAGGTGTTATATTAGCTATATAGTTATATGTACTAGTATATATCAGGTTATTATCTTATAATATAGTAATTATTATATATATCATATATAATCTATAGTATAATATATAATATATATTTATATATATATATATATAATCATATATATTATATATATATATATATATATATGATAATATAGTATTGTATATATATAGTTATATATAGTTATATATATAGTATAGAGTATATCAGTAATGTATATATATATATATTATATATATATATATATATATATAATAATATGATATATAAATATATATAATTAATATTATTATTATATATAGTATATTCTGTATCACAAATACTATATATATTATTTATATCTATATACTATATATATATATATAATATATATATATATATATAATTATATATATATATACGTATAATTATTATTAGTATATATTATGTTAAATCTTTGATGAATGCAAAGCGAACTAAGTCTTAGAATGCCTAGTGTCTCCGCCAACAAGGTATGACGTTTTTGTTATCGGTAATTAATGTATAACAGCGAAATTATGTGTATATAGTAAGAGGTATAGATTCTAAGATGCAATCTGTTAGATGGATAATTTAGGAGCAGTGTTATTGCGTGCGAAAAGCATTCGATAAAATGAGGAGATGAGATTGTTAGGGAGTCCGTGTGGTGGTGTAGAAGAAAGGCGTGAAATGCGAGAACAAGACTGGAATATACTAAGATTGTTTTGATCATATGGAAAGTAGGGATGAAGTGGTTTCGTTAAAGCAGATGTATAGAGGTGAATGTGTTGTGAGTAACCAGGTGGGAGGCTTTAAAAGTGAATTCAGCCAGTGAAGAGAGGCATTGTGTTTTGGTTCAAACGAGAAGAATGGTGCATAATAGGAGTGATTGGGCAAGGCTTTTTATGAGGGGGCATCGTCTGACCCGGCATGTCTGTTTTGGCTTGCAATGGACCTCACAGCTTAAGTATGAGGGGAGGGAATGGGGGCTTTCCTTTTCGAACTTGCGGTCATGTTCTTATCAGCTTACTAGTTGTTGGTTTTACTACTTAACTATTGTTATTCGGGTGCAATGTTGTTCCCCAACCTTTTGCGCCGCCCCCCCCCGCTCTGGCGACATGTAGGGAGGTATATATCGATATAGTATATATATTACTATTAGTATATAATATATATAATAGTAGTATATTATTATATATTATATTATTATATATATAATAGTTATATCTTATAATATATATATTATATAACTATATATATATATATATAATATATATATATATATATATTAGTATAATTATATATATTATAATATATTGATTATATTATATATTATATTAGTATTATATATATATATATAGGCTTATATATATATATATATATTATATTATATATTATATACAGGAGAAACAGTTTCTCAATTATAACGTTTCATGTATGATATGACTTTGCCCACCGTACCAGCGACAGGGATCTTGGAAGACTTCTAATTGATTTTATGAGTTGACAATTACTTATTATAATTATCTATTATTATTATTTTATTATTATTAGTATATTAATTCATTATTATTATTATTAATTATTTATTCTACTATCGGGAACCGTGACCTTCCTCATTCTCGGTTACGTATTCGATTACTTTTATTTATCCAAGATTGCTTGATTATAAACTCGAAATCTATTATTTTATTATTATTACATAATTATTATTATATTATATATTGATTTATTAATTATTATTATTATTATTATTATTATTATTAATTATTATTAGTTGTGCTTGATTTTTAATTTAAGAAACATTTTGAATTACATTGTATCAATAGCTAATAATAATAATAATGTAATGAATAATAAATAATAATAATAATACAATAAATATAATAATACAAATATTAATAATAAATAATAATAATAAATAATCAATAATAATAATACAAGTATTTAATATATAATAAGATGAATACTAATAAAAATAATAATTATAATAATAATTGATAATTTTGCCTGAATCAGAAGAAAGGCATACAGGGAGTATATATATATATATATATAAGGGAGATGTTATTCGTGCATAGTTGTGCCATTGACGACTGAAGTAACCCGTAGTAACGATTTTGTAAGTTTAAGGTTTCTCATTGATCCAGTCTGGACACTACGCTCCAGCCTGGACGATGAGTGTATTATATTATCATTATGGCTGTATTTATTACCAAAACTTAGAAAATTATAAATGTTATAATTATATATATTTTTCCTTTTAGTTTTGAGATTATCTGAGATTATATTTTATAGTAAATGATGTCTTTAATGATAATATTATAAATTAAAACATATGTAAAAAGTTTAAAGAGTACATAGTGTATTGTACTGTACAAAAACAACTCATAACATACTAGAAGTACTGGAAGTTAGATTGTCCAGATTTTCCAGGTTAGTGAGTTATGAAAAATTACCATAATATACTTAATCAATTATTATATAAAATTTATTAATGTTATGGCTGGAAAAGTAGTAGTAAACTAAACGTTATTGTTGCAGTTTACTATCATAAAGAACCAGCAACTATTGAACAAATTGAACGAGCCCCTCTTGGAAATCTAAAGGGTGAGTTCAATAAAGTAATGATAAAAATATGAAAAAGTATGCTGATAAATGAAAGTAAAATGTAATAGGTTAGAAGTATTATACTAATTAAGGTTATTTTACTTTTGACAGGGTTCTAATTTGGGATTCATCCTGAATCTATTTTTATCTTTGGATTTCAATCTTCGATTTCAATTTTAATTTTGGGCAAGATTTCAGTCTCCCATTTCAGTTCCTGGTTACAATCTTTGATTTCATTCCTGTTTGAATTCAGCTCTTTTTGTTTATCCCAAAATCTTCAGGAATAATATGATAGTATTTGTCATGAATTTGAGTCATATTCCTTATTTCCTAACCTTTAATTACATTGCCGAATGTTTTGGATTCGTTTGGTTCTCCAACTCTTGAATCTGTCCGAACTTATGTCCTAAGTATAATATATTGGATTTAAGTAATAATTCCACATATATTTATCTAAATTAAAATAGTATTATATAATTCAGTTCAATATAACTTTTATTATAGTTTTGTTGGGAGTGGATTGTGTTATCTTTATATATTCACAAACCTCCCACATGTATATATTTTGAACGAATTAAGTAAACATAAATTTTTTCTAGTGTGTCAATATCCTAGATTTTGATTTTCTATTGATTTTTGAGGCTTTATTGATATTCTTATTCTTAATCTTCAAGAACTTTATCGGATTAGTCTCCATTGATAGATAGATCCGGAAACGGTCTAGTTAAGTATACACTCTTCATTCTGGGTAAGACCAAGCAATTGTATCCCAATTCCTTATTTAAATTAAAAATAAACTCACAATCCTCATTGAATAGTCACCAAGTAAGCAGGCCAACGGAGTCCGGAGACAATCTCCCTCCGTTACGGAAAAAGCCTAACCTGCTCCGTAACACCTCTGATGGTGTAAGTTGGTTGCCTGTGCTTACTAGACATTCAAACCACATCTATCGAACATCACTTTAATCTCCGTCTTATTATATCTTTTGACCCCCGAATTATTCAATATTCTTCGATCATCGACTCTACGAGAATAAGTGGAGAGAGGCACCTTCCAGTCGGGTACGAGTGTTCGGTCCCAGCGTGCTTCTCTCCGCAACATAAATAAATTAAGTGGCGCCCGAACAGGGACTCTGTTTGAGTTCCTGCGCTTGCGTGCACTAGGATTGTGACTCTCGCTCACATCATCACATTTATTTTGAAAATTCATCGATTCTCTTCAGCTCTCTTCAAAGAAACTGTTCCCTTTTGTACTTACATTGGACAGATTCAAGAGTTAGTTAGGGATAACCCTCCAATACTTTAAAAATTCTTTATTTACTTAAACAAAAATTTAACATGTCTGAAAAAAATCAAAACGCAGGCTTGGAAACAAGCACAGCTTCTAATAGTCAAGAGGATTTGGACTTTGATCCATCTCTTGCAGCTGTTGCTCTAGATCCACGTGTAGAACAGCGTCTGCGTGATGATCAAAATAAACATCAAGTAGAAATGAATGTAGGAATGAATGTAGGAGTGAATGAAGAAAATAAAAATGGGGTAGAAGTCACCAACTCTGACACACCCTTGGGTTCCCACTCTGACGTAAAAATGGTTTCCAACTCTGACAAACCTTTTAATCAGTCCGAAATGGATGCCTTGCTTGTTAAACTTAGGAAGCAATGGACCCAAGAAAATAATGTGGAAATCAGTCAGGTTGAACACAGAACGATCCCTGCTCGAGGTCAAGTAATACCCTCTGACCTTGATGCACATAAATTGCAAATGCCTAAAAATACCACTTCTTTCTATGATCGTGAGTATAAACCTTCCTTAGTTTCCCAATTTCAACCACGATCCAAACCTTTTCCTCATAATCCACCGAGTTATGTGGAAACTCCCAAAAATCATTTACTTCCTAATCCTAATCTTATTCCTAATCCTAATCTTATTCCTAATCCTAATCTTATTCCTAATCCTAATCTTATTCCTAATCTTAATCTTATGCCTACTCATATTTCTTCCTAAGCCTCAACTTCTTCCTAATCCCAATCTTCGTCATGATTCTATACCCCCAGGAAATTACTTTACTCAACCTAAGTCTCTATTGAGAAATACAGACATGGGTAGAGGCACTAGAGAATCGTTGTCCCCAATAAACAGAGGAGAATCTGACTTCTCCGAGAAATATAATAGGTTGCTACAGCCCCACCGAGACCAAATCCCAGTAAATCAGTATCCGGAGCACCAGATGTCTATTGACCCTCAGTCGTATTCTGGTTGTTTTCCACAAGGATTACCACAACGACAATATGAACGTCGTATTCCCGATACAAATGAACCTTCTATGTATTCAGGGCCACAAATGAAACAGAGACTTGACATGCTGGAGGAGGCCATTGTACTCTTACACAGTTGCTCAAGAACTCCCAAAAACTTAAGGTTGTGGACCCTGGAAAATTTAAATATGAATCAGAACAAGATCTCTTAGTCTATTTGGCTGATTTTGAGGCGTACTGTAGCCTTAATTATCCAAATGCCCATCACCAATGGTTGAGACTGCTAGGACGACAGCTAGAAGGCAAATTTCTTCACATATACCGAGAATAGTAAAACGAATAACGTTGAATATTCTCTGTACGATAATCTTTGTATGCTGGTATCGAGTGAGTGAACGTAAGGAAGAAAGGATATACGGATACAGAAGTATCATGCTGCTCACCGATATCCCAATGGAGAGTGCATTAAAATGTTTGCCCTTCGGTTGGAACGTCTGGCTAGTCAAGCATATCCTAGATACGATATGAGAGATCATGATTCCCTTAGAATAGCTTTCCTTTGTAGTTTGCCTCCATTTATTGAAACATTCGTCCGTCAATATATAAAAATGATGGAGTTGGACGGGTATAGTAGAGCTTCTTGGGAAAATATAGTGAACTTTGCGGATTCCTTAGATAGCGACAATATCGTTTTCCCGAATTCCATTTCCCAAACGAATCCCTTTGAGATCGACAATTCAACTTACGCCCAAAAGACCGCGAAGAAAGTGAACCTAGACGAATCTTCGGAATCCGTTATCCGGATAAATGCTGCACTCCCCGGATGGACTGAGGTTTTGCATCACAACACTGAACAACGAAAACCTAAATCCAAAAATGATCATCGGCAGGCTCCTAAGAAGAAAAGTAATCCTCAGGAACGAAATAATGGTAGTCGATACTATCGTGACTTCACCAATAGTTACAAGAACCAGGATAGTACAGTTCGTCCTGACCCCAATTCGAATTCTCGTCCTAAGCCTGATGACCGAAAAAAGGTTTTGTGTAACTACTGTGAGAAAACAGGTCACTCCATGGAGGAGTGTTACAAATATCTGGGAGTATGCAGTTACTGTAAAAAGAAAGGTCACATCCTGGCCAATTGTCGATCTAGGAAGTCTCCTTCCCCTTCCCGAATATTAGAAAAGTAGTCTGTCCCTTCTGCGGTGGTCCTCACGCTGGAATGAGGTGTTCAATTAGTGCTCCTCCCCAGTCACATAATCATGACCACGAGCCTTCTTCCCTTAGAACTGTTCCCTTTGAAAAAGTATATTCCCGGTCTTATTCCGCCAATCAATCGACCAATCACAGACCTCCCTCATCGTCCATGCAAGTGGAACCATCCCTGCCTGTCAGT
>JABUQX010125179.1:0-30000 GCA_015478945.1 Trachelipus rathkii
GTTCATCTCTAATTCAAAGCGTAATGTAGGGATTTTATTATAAGTATAATATATATTAGGACACATATCAACTCAATTCCACGCTACAAAAGGCATTAAATACTGGATATGATTATAGATGAAAGGCAAGTTCATCCGGCGTATCTTTTGTGAGTAGAACTTAGAGGAGTAGTGTTTGTGACATTAAAATCACTCTCAAAACTTAGATACATTAATTTCATGTGAAGAATAAGGAATGAAGGAATAGACACTTTTTATCTCTTATACTTCACTCTCTCTCTTCATCTCTCTCTCTCTTATCTAATATCTCTCTCTCTCTCTCTCATTCAGTTCTTTTGTATAAATATATTACTATAATATATATATATATATCTTAATACTATTAATCTCATATATCTGATCTCTTCTTCTTCTCATCTTCTATCTTCACTCCATAAGTTCTCTCTCTCTCCTCTCTATATATCTCATACTCTATCCTCTCATCTCCATCTCTATAGTCTCTATATACTCTATCTACTCTAATCTATCTCTTCTCTATCTCTCTCTCCTCTTTACTATATTATATTCTATCTCATATATAGTATTATCTTCTCTCTTCTAATATCATACCCATTCTTCATTATTTCGCACGCTCTCTTCTTCCCCAATTTCTTTCTACTTCTACAGAAATTAATCTTTTATATTTCAGACTTTCGGAATTAGCCCTATCCACTCATCCTTATTAAAAGAAACATAAAGCATATTCCTTCAGTTTCCCTGCGCTGCTTCTGAAGAAACTCTTCCTCCCTGATTTGGAAATTTCTCAAATCGGGTACGTTTTTTCTTCCCCCTCTCTTCCTGGATCTTAAGTTTTATGCCCCTTAAGCATTTATTTCTAACATTAATTTCGATCTTTAATTTTCTTTTAGGCACATTAGGACTATATATGAATATATGAGACTGTAAAAAGCCCATGCGGCCTATCGAGACTGCCCAGTCAACCCACTACCAACATGCTCATGGCAACTTCCACAATAGCATACAGTTTAAACTTCACTACCGTAACCAAATTCCCACCAATTTGGCTTAGGGTTCATAAATCCTCTCATAATTTATCTCTTCTAAACTATGCTACTCATTTCCCTCTCTTCTTACAACCATCCACTAGCCATTCTAATTCATTCAATCGTTATCGGTCACACATGCCTCACTAACAATAATGCTTATCACTACAAACCCGCCAATTTCGGCTCGTCATATATCTTATGTGATACCCAACCGCCATCTAAACGGAATCTTTAACCGTTCTCTTATACATGTTGGTCAACTTGACGCTCCACACTCTACACACCTCCTCTGGCTAGACTATTCCTTAATCTTACTTTAACAACCTATTTACTCGAATGCTGCTTTCTTATACAAAGATGGCATTGCTTTCTTCTTAACTTTTTTTTATTATGCCCCCTGGTCACCATTCCTGTTCTACTATGCACAATTTACTTGTCTCCCTTTGTTTCATCAATAGATTATAATCTTACTTTTTGGTAGTCACTTGTATCATGTCCTTCTGACGAATCGCCTTTCTACAGAACCACATTTCCTCTTCAACTCCTTCAGTCTCCTCATGAGTCTCGCTTCATACCCTCTCTCCTTTCCTCAACCCAGTCTACATCTTCATCTCTCTCTGCTTGCTGCTATCTCTCACCGTTCTTGCACTCTTCTAGCATATTAATCTGTTTTCTTCTCTTATAATACTAAGTCTTCGTGGCCCAAACTTGTGCACTAATCTCTATTACTCGCCCTACATAGCTATTATTACTTCTCTCTCGTCAGTTCTCTCTCTATTCACTTATTATTCCTTGCTCCTTGTAAATCAACCACTTTGCGATTATCTATTTGTCCCAGCATCTATTTAGTTCTCTTCTCTTCACTTCTTCTTCAGTCTCCAAGACAGTTCAATAGCCTACTTTCAGTTACTGCTTATATAATCACACCTAAATCTTTTTCTTCGGTCCCTCCAGCCGGCCAATTCTCGTTCATATCGTAGTTAAAACTTTTATTTGAGTTTATTTGCTTAAAGAGGTGAATAGCATTACACTCTATTTAAATTCATTTGCCACTTATCTGTTCTCCAAGAAGTTTATCAAGATCATTTTTGGATCTTTATTTGCACTTCTCCTTCTCCCTATTCCTAACTCAGGTGGCTCACTTAGTATCATCTGCAAATCTCTTCAGAAACTTTGCCTTTTACAGTCCACTGGATATCAATCATTTCTATATATTGAGGAACACTAGTGGCCCCAGCACGAACCTGTGGGACAACATCTTACTAAATTTTCCCATGATGATCTCTCATTTCCCATTTCAGTTGTACACACTGTTTTCTATTTCGGCAATTCCCACTCTTTAACGAGCCATGTAGCACGCCACCTATACACATTGCAATAACTCTTTTCATCAGCCTTATGTGGGGAACTTATCAAAAGCTACCCCTAAGTTAAATATACAAATATCAACTGGATCTCCTGTCAATGCACGTCAGTAATGTATTCCATAATTCTAAAAGGTTCTGTCTGACATGACCTACCTTTCTGAAACCATGCTGGGTGCCATACAATCCTTGTTTATCTTCTAAATAATTCTCTATATGACCTTTCGTAACTTTTCCAGAAACTTTTACAAGCCATGAGATGTCTTAAGCTAACTGGCCTATCAATTTCTTTCCTTTCTTCCCAATCTCTTTTCTTTACTTTCTTACACTTTTTCTCAATCAAAATAGGCACAATATGCTGTTTTCCAGTCCATCCTGGTACCCTCAACCGAAATGTTCTTATATTGCTTTCATAAAATCAAAACAGTGGCCTTTGCAATGCTTAAACTCCCTCCTCTTTCAGAATTCTAACATATATATCATTCCATCAGGGTCCGCATGCTTTACTTATTTTACAGTTTATATTCATTGTTTAATATCCTTTTACATCAAAATTCAAATTCTGCTAAGTCTATTTTTGTTTACATGCATACAAGACTACTTAGTTCTTCTGAAACTCTGTAACTCTACATCTTGTACTCTGTAACTCTGAAACCTGTAAACTCTGTAACTTTGTAACTCTGTAACTCTGTAACTCTTAAATTTTCATTGCAATTTTATCTGGACCAATTGTCCCTATTTACTTTTAAATTTAATAAAGGGTTGTACATTCTTTTTCAGGTCTATTACTATTCCTTGCTAAATTAATTTCTGCTCTCTTTTTGCCTTTCTTATTGACTGGTTACGTTCATGTAACTCTGTAACTCAGAATTTTCTAAATCTATCTGCTCTGAAGCTTTAAGTACTTAAGCTGTTTCTGTTAATATCTTTTTCTCCTTCATTTAATCTGTACTCTCTTTTAATCTCTCAATTTAGCAATCTGTTATCTTCTTCGCACTTCTTGCCTAATGGGTTATCTTAAAACATACTCGATCTTAACTCATTCATTAAAATTTGTTTTAAATTAATGTTCCTTTACCTGATAATACTGTTTCTGGTCTTTAACTCTTCTATGTCCCAGTCAGTTAATATTAATCACTAAACATTGTCTCGAAATTTTGGCTAAAATCGCCATTCTCGGAAATCTATGATCTTTTCTTATTAACTTGCATTTGGGCCCTAGATCCATCACATTCATATTAAAATTTAACTCACTCTCATTAATTTATTCCATAAAGCAGTCATGCAGATGATATTAACAAATCTTTATCTCATCCATCTCTCATCTTTTATCTTAGTTAATATTAAGCCTAATAGTGCATCGTATCTTGTGGTTTCTTGGACCCATCTGGGTCAAAAGTTATCTAGTATACAATTTATGAATGCAGAACTACTACGGTCCATATAAGACAAGGAATCCCAATGAATGCCAGGAACATTAAAATCACCCATTATGTCTATCCCTTTTTCTTTACTTGTGGCAATGCTCTCGTTCTTCCAATTTCTTTCACAATTTCAGCATCTAAATTCTGGACTCTGGCCAGGAGGTTCCTATAAAATTCTGCCCTTACTTCTTCTCCTCTATTTGTTTAGGTAGTTTTATTGTGTATACGTATTTTAGGATATTAAACCGTTCAACCTGATCATTCAATATCATGAATTGAAATTATATATAATTATTAGTTTATTGTTATATTAAAGATTATGTAATACAGATTGAATATTGCTTTGAACATAAAGCGCCACACCACCACCTTCTTTCTCCTCTCGGCTTTGGTAATAAGATAAAGATGATAACACTTTCTAAGTGTTATATTCACTGAAAGAGTATCATTCATATAATTCCTTATCATTGGATCACATGCCTAAGTTTTATGTCGACAATATGTCTAGATTCTCATTTAGGTATAACTTAATCAGCTCATCTTTTTTATTTACTAAGGCTATGAGCATTGTGTAAAAACAACACTCAAAAAAGCAAATTTGTTGTATTGCTTTATATCATCAATTATTTGTTTTATTTTAAACATTAAATAAGTATTTTATTTGTAATATATTCTCTATAACGATTACATTTGTTTAGGATTTTGCTATTTTTTTGTAGGATTATAGTTTGGACCACCACCCCAGAATATTAGCACATATATTTCTCGCCTAAACACAGATACTCAAAGTGGTACTTGACAAGGTGGAAATTTTTTAGATCACACACGTTTACGACTAGTGACTCTCCAACACAATCATAGAAAAAGAAGAACATATTTATAGAACACGCAAATCTCATCAGTTATTTACGCTACAAAAGACTACCTAAGTAACAGAATAATGATTGTTCTGAACTAACCTAATTTTCCCTGCACCGCTTGTCATTAGTACGACCTGAAAGCCTACTCCCCCCCATTCCTGACCTGCACCTAGACGCTTAAAGGTTAAAGAATCGCCAGAAATCATTGCAACCTTGTTTGCGACTAGCTTTCATTTCTGAAGTGCCACGGAGTGCCAATTCCTATAATCTGCTATTAATAAACAAATTTCCCTGAACTTCTAATGCCGTTATAGTGGTGTGTAATCTTTTTTTCAATGCTACAAAAGTACACACTCGATATCAACAATTTGTGAAAATCAATCTCGCGTTCTATCCTATCAAGGATATCAAGTGTTTACGCACGCTCACAACGAAATCATAGTCGATAGTGGTAAATCTATATCATATTCAACCTCAATCGTGGTAATTGATTATTTTTAAGTATTCATAGTTATGAAAAGAGATCCTATCTCTAGGTATTCGATAAATTGCATTTTTTGAGTCGATGCAATTAAGCAAATTTATCAGTCTTCCCTTAAAGCATTAAAAACGTGCAAAATTAACAGTATGCGCAACTCTCTGATCCTCCCCAATCTGGAAGACAGTCGCACTGTCTATGCAGTCAAAGGCTGACTGACTTCGAGATCCTCATCTTTAAATCATTATTTTGTTTCCTACACTCTATATTCTCTGCAGACCTATTCTCCGGGCTACTTTACCTTTTTCCTCTCAGTCTTCCTGCCTAGGTGAATCACTATACCTGCTCTACCATATAAGTCCCGCTTCAACAGTCTTGCAGTCGGTGACAGGGTCCTAAACGTTTCTATTACTTTTGTGTGCCTCAACACTTCTCCTTTCTCACTCAAATAACTTCTTTCTTCACATCCATTCACATCCATCTTTACACTACTCGTCTTCCTTTCGTGGGTGGTCCTGTAACTCTACAACCCACAATCTTCTTCGCCCTATAACAAATAGTACTAAAGATAAAGAGCATGGGCATGGTAGTGTACCATATTCGAGGGTTGGATTACGTCCACACGATTTATCACACACACGCAAGCAGGTGCACATATCTTTTCTAATTTTTTTATGAATACTTATTACACTGTATTAGCTTACTAACGTGTACCTATTATTTTACCAAGTACAGTTTACTATTAACGTGGTTGAACAATATCAATTTAAGAGTAAATATTTACCAAAGAAAAATAACCACAGTCATATAAATAGGTTTAAATTTAAAACAATTTATTTGAGTTAGTCTTATGTGTTTTACACAGAGGATAATATATTAATAGAGCTCTTATATATTGAAGTGACAATGTCAAATTATTCAATGACTGGAAAAACCTAGTTCTATATTTATTTTATCCACTATTAATTAAGATGATAAAAAATTTAATCATAGAAGAGGTGGTACATGCGGTATTATAGGAGACAGAAACGGTATAAGTTTAAGGAGTTGCGGCAAAGATATACCCAGACACAGAAGGCTAAAAAACTCTTACTTAATCGTTAAGACAATATTGGATATATAGGCCACTTTTCAAATTCTAAATTTATGAAAATATAATATACTCTCTTTTGAAAATTGAGGTTGTGTGAATTCCAAAGGTGAGATAGAGAAAATCCTTCACGAGTACGAACACTAGCCATCAAAGATAAGCAAAAAAGAAAGTTATATTAAGTATATACGTTTTTTGTTTCTAAGCGGCTCATGTGCGCTTGTAAATATATAACATTTACCGAGCGCTATGGATTAAGTCTTTTAACAACATACTGGCAGGGGTAATAAAGAAGAGGTGCTCAATCGCTGGTGTACTGGGTGGATTTCTATATCATATTCCGTGTGGATATGGTGCAGTCGAGGTCAAGTTAATATTATTGGAGAAGCTCAAATCTATAATAAACTTGAATCGAATTATACGACCTTTGAATGTACTAGCCAAGAGTTGAATTTCAAATGTAGCGAGTTTTTGGGAACAACACTGAAACACCGTGAAGCAACATCTTGATTTATTATGTAAAAATTGCGCTTTAATTGATGACCATCAGCTGTTTTTTCTAATTGACCTACGAGATCCACGAACGCAGATGACAAACTTAAACAACTTTCCAACACTAATGACGACATCATTTTTATGGATACCAACACGACCTATTTTTTATATATTTGGTCCGAAGGTATTTTTCATATTTTGCTTTTTCTTAATTCTTACCGGAAGATATAATATTTTCACTCAAACGCGTAAGAGTGAATAACAGAGTGTTAATCTCGGATAAGTTGACTGATACCGTAATGATAAAGCATCGAGGAGACAAACGAGACGTGCAGGGTAGTGGGGAATTAGATTTCATTTTTTTAATCTCAGGAGTAAAAATGTCTCCTGATTAACCCACCAAAAATCTCATTTTTATAGATAATATCTCTTTGAAAGAAAAAGTGTTTAAATTCTTATTTAGAAATTAGTTTTAGTTATTGAGGAGGGGACCGAGCTGATTTGGGTCCCGAAACGTAACAACGTTAATTTGCTGAATCCTTTCAATTTTCAATTAAACTGTGAGCCACTAAACCATTTCAGATATTTTAAGTGTAAAATATAGATCTTTTAAATATTATAACTATGAGTTCATACTGACGCTCAATGACTTATCTTTCTAATTACTTTCATATTCTGATGAATATAGTACGATGTTATATTAAACTAACTTTATGCAACAAATTTACAGTAATTATATAAAGAGACTCCTGAACATTCACTACCAACAGGACTAGATACAATAAGAATCTACATATCTATCTACTATATAATTATCACTACACTTAAAATTAACAGATTTAGAAGATTTATTTATAAATATTGAATGGACATTAATGAAATTAGGTCTTACATTAAAAGAAATTTGTATTAATATACAAATTTTAATTAATGTGTGATAATCTAAAAGTAGTGTGTATTAGTAATATGGTGTGTGGTGTGTAAAAAAACCGGCAAGAATGACTCAGAACCAACCAAATCAACCGTTTTTTCTGTGAGAGATAGTTAGGTCGTAAGCAAAATGACTAAAATAGACCAATATGGGATGAGTAGCATGGCTTCTTCTGTGTGAAAAGCTTAATTGGAAGTGAGTCCTACCAATATTCACTCTATTGGACAATATTATTTCTTATATTTTGGTTTAATAAGAGCGTATATATTCTCATATATCCCAGTGTATCGGGCACATTGTCTCGTTTCCATCTCTCTTGTGATTTGGTAATAATCTACATTCTTTCTATACACAGTGATAGATATTGACCCTCCGAAATACACCAAAACAGACACATAGAACCACATCTTCAAATAACTAGATTATAAGCTGCATTGAAACAAATCATTATTCGTCATAATATGTGCTTTTTGTGGGGAGACAAAGATTCCATATCAATTCTAATCATTGTGTGAGAATCTCACAACGTGTATCGTGATAGTGAGCATCCTCTTTCATAATAGGCGAAACGTGGTTATCCTCTAATGTGTTGGCTATACCTCACATGACCTAATTATAATTTATTCTCTATTCCCATAGGACTTGTTAATGACCTGAACCCATCAGAGTATGAAATGGTCGGGATCTATAGAACATTGGTTATATGTAAGCGACCTTTATCTTTGGGCGAAATATATATGATCGTACGGATAACTGGAATGGTTCTAAACTAAAAAGTGCATAATAATTTATGATCAAAGGATGAATTAGAGGAGGAGTGTCAGAATGGATGTAAGTCCATAGAAAAGGGTAAATATGATTTGCTCGCTGTGACTGAAACAAAATATAAAAGGCAAGCTATGAGTGGAGATAATATAAGTGAGTGGCATGTTGCAAACATATTGCTGTGCTGCCTAGGGTTTTGGGTAGTAGGTAAGGACATTGAGAGTTGGATAGTAGCTAGCGAGTTCGCGTGTTTCTGATTTGGGAAGAAGAGTTTTCCATTGGCCCTCTCTGTGGCCGGGATAACTATGGAGATTGAGATTTTTCAAATTTGTTTTGACGTACTAGAGGCCTATCTTTAATGGTGCACTTGCACAGAGAAAACTGTTTGTTTTGACTTTAGCTGTAATATATGGTCATGCCTCGCAGGGTAGAGTTTGAAGAGAATAACAACATCTGAATATATAGATATATTGAATAGAGTGAGTAGCGTTGACCAAGTTTCTAAGATTCCATATGTGTTGGGCGCCTAAATGATTGAGAGATAGCGGAATAGAATCGATAAGAAAAGTGATATGTGCGTTAATTTACATTTTTGTGTATCTTTATGGGGGTGACGGCGGATAGATTAAGATAGAATGGTAGGAAGGGTGATTGTCATATTTTATAGTGATATAGGAGAGAAGAGGTGCTCATTGTGTAAGTATTCATATTTTACTGTCTCTTACTGAAACGATTGTTGTGTCTATGAGCGTAATGATATTGTTAGAAATATGGAGACAGGAAGAAGTAGTATGGTAATGAGTTTGATTATAGGTGGTAATTACGAAGTGAAAAGCTATGTTTTCATTTTGTGCCTATAGTCGACAGAAGAGGTTGATTGAAGTACGTGATGGGAAGTTAAATCAGTGAGTGGGTTAGGGGTGGGATTATGATCATTATGGTTGTTTTTTAATGTAAGATTAAGTTAGTGGGAGGCTTGGATGGAGAGGAAGAGATAAGAGAATGTGTTATATTTTGGAATTAAAAGTGAGAACTTAAATGAACCGGGTAATAAGGAAAAGTATTTTATGTGGGAGCCTTTGCCAATAAATCAGTTGGAATTGTGAAATTAGTAGATCTAGAGATAACAAATCTGTACGGTACTAAATAAAGAAAGTGCTTTATGTTATAGTTAAGTGCAAGAAATAGATATTAGTTTATCAGATGGTTTAAAATAAGTTAAGGGAATAAGTTAGAATGTTAATAGTAGTGGTGTGGAAATTAGTAAGTAGGTGAATGACAAATATCAAGGACGGTAGTAATAAAATTTAAAATAAGGCTCGATGGTATGATATGTGGTACCTAAAGCCAATTATATATATATAAAGGTTTTGTGTAATGTTATTTAAAGGTGTTTGGGAAATTAAATACTAGATGTTAAGAAATTGTTTATAAAGTTGAATAGGTTTTTAGTAGAAGGAGATTTAATTGTAAATGTTAACAAGTTTGATTAAAGTTAATTATCTTTTAATAGGTATAATCGATGGTATGTGTCATCATATTCAACTATGGAAAGTTATATATATATATAGAAAGACGCGTAAAATGTCTTAGAGGATAAGTATCAAGGTTAATCTGCATTATTAAATAATGTAAATAGGGGATATGTGTAGCTTTAGATAAATGATTAGATAATGGAGTGTTAAGGAGTTAGTGTGGAGGGTTAACATATATATCCATAAATTATCTATGCATAACATTGAGTAATATAATGATGATTTAATAAGAATAACTAGTGAGTGGGTATTATTTATTTATTTATTTAAAAAATATTATTTATTGTTATTATAAAAGATAAATAACTGATTTTATTAAATCATAATTTAGTCAAGTAAAGAGATAGAAAACAAATTATGATTTGAGAAGTAGGAAGAAGAGAGAAGAAGAAATATAATTGTCATAATTTAAGAATGTTTATCATTCTTGTAGTATGTACAGGATAAAATAGAAATCTCTGTGACAGGTGTTGGTGATAAATGGGTGTTGGTGGAAAGCTTCCGAGAACCAAAAAGTCTCATAAGTATTGATAAGTAGAGTGTTGCAAGGGATATTTGCTGGTATTTGAGTTGAAGTGATTGGTTTAATAATTAATATAATCGGATTTCCTTATGAGATACGATCAATAATGATTATTCAATTCGATAGATATGGATGGGAGGGTGTTTGGGGAGAGAAAGAATTAGAGAGCAAGAGGGAGGGAATGGCTAGAGTTAGAAAGGTATGGTAGCAATGGATTGAGAATAGAATAGAGTGGCAGGATGCCTACTTATTGTATACCAGATGTTTATTTTGGTTTTGTGTGAGTAGAATTAACTGGAAGGGAGAGTTATTGGAGAGTATAAATGGGAGATCAGACTGGGAGGTATATGGTCCAGTGATTTAGGTAAAAGAAGGGGGGTAAATATGTTTGTGGAATTATGTAGAAAGTGTTTATTAGTTAGAGGGAAAGGGATAAGGTTATGGTAGTAGATATGATGGCTGAGTGGTCTGTGTTGTGAAAGATAATGTTATATGATGAAAGCAACTGGCTCGTGTAACCCACAGAAGATTGATTTATTGTACGACATATATGTTTTACGACATAATAAGGGAAGATCCTCTGTGAAGTTATGTAAAGAAACTGTGTTTGAAGTGTGGCTATGAGGAGTTAGTGTGCCTCATTGAGGGTATTGTTTTGTTACGATTGGTGAAGAACAAGAGGTAGAGCGTTAGTTTGTAATCAGAAGAAGTCGTGGTAAAGCGTTTGGTCTGGAGAGAAATAGGAGGTAGTGATAGAGATCTAACGGTGTTAACAGGATTGTGTGGATCATGGATATTCAAAGAATGGACAATCTTAAGGGCGAATGTTATTTTGGCTCGTGTATGAAGACAAATTGATTTGAAAGATTATAGAGCAATTGAACGAACCTATAAATGAGGTTGTACTTTGGTAGAAAAGAGAGAGGTAAAATTGAAGAGAAATAAACGAAGAAAGTACATAGACGAGATGGTTTTGAAACCATATGGGAGAAGGATGCGAGATATAGTAACATCGGATTAGAGTTTAAAAGAATGGTATGTAATTATTATTTGTGAGCTGAGTTGGGAATCGACGCGGGTCTTTTGAGTATTCGTTAAATGAAAACATGTGAATTACACATCAGTAAATGAAACAATGCTGCTGAAGGAAGAGGAATTCTGTAGTATTGTCAGCAGAGGCGGAATGAAAGTTGTTCATAATAGGAATATGAGGGTAGAGCGGCGGTTTTTGTGATGCGCGTTATATTGGGTGCTAGGGGGTGTTAGTCCTGGAGCCTCAAGGGGATGAATCTCACCACAATTGACGAGATATGGCCGAATCGGTGAGGTGTCCCGTTTGGTTTTGGTTCGCAAATCTGAGTGAAGGCCGCTAGGGTGGGATTATTTTCCTTGTGAACCTGTGCAAACGAGCTCTCACTTTGTAGGAATGTCTCAAAATTTAGAAGGTAGGCTGGTTTTCTATATTCGTTCTCGAGTCGATCGTTTTTCCACCTACTTTTCTTCTTATTTTCGCACGGTTATGTGAGCTGAAGGTGATGACTGGTCGCACTCCAAGACACCATTAAATAATAATGAAAGGATTGGGGATTGGTTCCAATAGAATATATAATATATATATTTGTAGAATTGTCTTTTAGTATATATTATATTAATACGGTGGAATGAGTGTATGACATATAGTAGGTTTTGATGTTTATTATGTCTTCACTCTGTGGTTATTATATCTATCTATTATATACATATAATATTATGTTATATATATGTGATATTAAATTATAGTGTTACTGAAACAATAAAGGAAATCTTATAAGAAATAATATAATTTAGATAGAATGGGGTGGATTTGATGGTATGTATAGGTATATATAGTGTATATATATATTATATATATATATTATATATATAATAGTATGGTAAGTTATTAAAGTATATATATGGATGGTTTGGATATGTGTGGATATATAGATATAAATTTATGATATAGAATAATGAGAATGGAGCATGAAGTAGTAATGTGAGTTGGCCTACTGTCATTTGTAATAATGATATTCTAATTATATAGTGGTGCTCTAATAAGTATAAATCTGAATGAAGAGATGTATATCTTTAGAGATCGTATAATATATAATTATTGGTAGAGAGAATATTTATGGATATTTCTGGCTATAGCCTGTTAGTGTGTAAATAGTATATATGATGATATGTAGGGCTTTCCAAAATGATATAAAAATATACGTATAGATTAAAGTAAAGTATATAAATACAGTAGTTATATTTGTATATAGGTTTATTAGTTAATGATAGTGGAGTATATATATAACTAATATGATATCCTTACAGTGTGAAGTTTGTTAGATATATAGATATCAATATATATAAATATAATAAGATTGATAGTGTATATCATATAATAGTATATAGTATATATGATATTTATTATATATATATATATATATATTAGTGAAATACATTATAATAGTGTTATATAATATGTTATATAATATATATTATATTAGGGTTATGTTTATATTTAGGATTAGCACGCAATGATAGTGAAAATCAGTTGTGGTAATAGATCATATAGCAGATATGTTAAGTTATTAAGGTAATGTAGTTTTATAAAGTTGTGGATAGAATAAGGTCAAAGTAGAAGTAGTTATGGCTTAGGTTGAATTAATATTAAAATTGTTGGTTAATAAGACGTAAATGAAGTGTAGGGACTTAATAGATCTTGATAGCGCTATATCATTTGGTCTCTACTAAATTATAGTGGAGATATTAATGTTGTTATTTTACCTATATTGTGTTATATAATCTAATATATAGTTAAATATAATATATAGTAGTATTATACGAGATCTATAATGGTTCTTGTGAATAATTAATAAGAATGGACATAGATCTAAAGCTAATCTATTTCAAATACCGGTGTTGAATATACATTCAAGATAATATAATGGTAATACAAAATATATGGTAGTAATTTTATGTATTTAGAGGTGTTACGAAATAAAAGATAATTGATTAAATATATATATAGAGGTAATTCTGAAAAATCTAGTTAATTAAAGTAAGAGCTTATTATAATAATGTGGTTGTGATATATAATAGAAGGGGTAATAAGTAAAAGAGAATAAATGAATAATGAATATCCGTTTAATTGAGTATATGGTATTGGTCATATGCCGAAAGGGAGTATTATTAGAATGTAACTAGTATCATAAGTCTATTTTTAGGTATTAAATCGCGATATGTTTAAAAATAGCATTGAGTGAAGTAATCTTGTAATAGTATTAGTGAATCTATTACTGTGTAAATATAATAAGATTTACCGGTATAATCTGGGAGACCTGTGATAACGTGAATACTAAAAAGTGAGATTCGATTACGTAGTTATGAATATCGAAACTTCGTAACTTGATATCAAAGTAAGATAGATGGTGTATGAGTTTTTATTTCCTCCAGAGGCGAGAATAAAGCGGCTTTATTAGGATGAATGGAGGGGGTTTTGGGGTGAGGGGGTATAGTTGTGGCCCACCTGGGCCAAGGGATGACCCTACACTGACGATATGCCTATAGTGAGGGCGTTGCACATCCCGTGAAGCTCTAAGGGTGGATTTTTTCTGACTGGCGACGAGTTTCTCACTAAATTAATGGTACAAGAGGGGGCGGTAAGGCTGGGCTTTCTTTTCGACTTTTGTCATATTCTTCTACTGCTTTTCTTTTCCGATGCATGTAACGTACCTAACCCCCAGTCTTGGGGAAAAGAGGAAGATGAAGAAAGAAGAAATAATATATATATATATATATATTATATATATATAATATATATATATAATATATATATATATTTATATATATTATATATATAATAATATATATATTTATATATATATATATAACTATATATTATTATCTAAATGGGGAAATAGATATATATGAATAAATATATATATATATATATATATATATATAGTGGTCACAAACTTTATTTTATTTATATTTGCATTTATGTTACATATGTAAAAATTTTCACTTAACAAAAATGACTTTCTATAAAATATTTTTCAATTCCAATTTTAGAACTATTTTTGGTTCTGCTGATTAATTATTATCGTTTCAAATTTTTCATTCCATCAATTTTGAAATAACAAAACAAATAACAAATATATTATTTTTTCATTTTAATTTTAAGTTGTCTTTTTCAACCATCATTCCAACATCTAATGAAAATATCAAATAAAAAGATGTTGCTATAAATTTATTTTTCAAATGGAGGTGAGGAGTGGATGAATATAAATTTTTTATCTTTAAACAGAAATGATACATCAGTTACTCAGATTTTGGGAAGAAAATTTGTGAAAAAAAAAAAAACAGGATTGCTGATTCATTAAATATTTTTGCTGGCCCCAGGTACAACTCCTACTTAATTTACAGTTATGAAATCATTAATTGTTTATAAAGTTCCACAAAATAATGTTTTTTACTAAACCATTTATTTTTCACTTTCAATTACAAATATGAAAATATTGTTTAACTAAAATAATTTTTTTTCCTCCAACCTCTCCAATTTTTTTTGAGCTCTGACTCGACTGGAGCTCAGCAGCCCTCACAAAAAACAATTAAACACCCACACCTTCACTAACTATGATAATGACATAAAAATATACGAATAAAGTAAACCTGAAAAGTCTATCAAAGTTAACTGCTATTTTTGTTCCAAAGGTTTGACAAAAACTATTGTAATGACCTACTACCAACAAAATATACCTGAAAGTGAACTTTGTTTGATCCGAAGTCCAAAGTGCTGATGACTACTCCTGACGACGTCTGATCCTCCAAATAGGTATTAAGATCTTTAGTTGCTTCCTCCATTAATTCTGCCAATTTGGACAAAATAGACATACATTTATGATCATCTCTTTTGTTGCCTTCATCACATTGAACCAGAGAAAGAAATTCGCTCAAGTAAGTTTCAAGAACTTCCCTACAAGGATGCGACTCTTTCTCAATCTTTCCTATTGACAAAATTATATTTTATTATTATTATTATTATTATTATTATTATTATTATTATTATTATTATTATTATTATTATTATTAAATGCAATAGTTTCCTGTTTTTGTTATTTTTTTGGTATTTTTTTTTAATAATAGTACAGGCTTTAAATACAATCAATCTCAGATTCAAAACAAAAATAGATTTCAAGTTCCTACTGTATTAATTTCGAAATATAAACGGTTGACAACCGATGAAAAATAATAATAATTTTTTTTTCCTTTTCATGATGTGTACAGGGACCAATAATGATAATAATAATGATTATGATGATGCGAAATGAGTCCCATTAAAAGATTTGGGAAGTATTTAAATACTTTGATGAGTACCTTTTAAGTAGTCAAATTTCAAATAGTAATAAAATGAGAACATGTCATGGTTCAATTGAAGGGAGTCCGCCAATGTGGATTGATGCTTGTGAAATCCACTCATAAGGGTAGAAAGCTTGAAGCCTCTCCAGTGTTGGAAGAAGACGGGATGTCATCATCCTTCCCATCAGCTTACAAGTGTGACAGAGTGATATAGGTATCTGGCTGTCAGGTGAGTTCGGGTCCATCCCATGTTTGGGGATGGGGACAAAATAGGCTCTAGAGTCCAGAGCATATGGAATGAAAAATCACATTTCATTCATATACGGTTGTAAACACAGAAGAAAAATGCTATCATAAATGGATGGATTTGCCGGAGCATCTAGTTTGTTGTATCACAGCGTGTCAAAGGCAGGTCCCGGTGCTGAAATGACGTCCGAGGGTTGTAGGCCTTTCGAAAGGGTGAAGGGCTGTGAGCGATGGTGCTCGGTGCTCACTGCTCACACGATATTTCCACACAATTTTGTTGACAGATGAAAATGATGTGGATGATGTATGTCACTGTGGAAGTATAGTTCCAAAAGTGATACACCGAAAACAGACAGAGGAGGCCTTAAAAAGGATGAGGTTTGATATAGTAGTGTCCCCTTTGCATAGTTTCCGTTTCTCCTGATTTGGTTTGCCTCATTCAGGCTAACACCAAGGTGTATAAGATCGACTACACGTTGAGAAGCAAGAAATGTGCGCTCTCGCCTCATACATGTGGCGTCAACGAGGAATATAAGAGAAACGGTAATTGAAAGAAATAACTTTTTGGAAAAGAAAGCAGGAAATGAATGTATCTTAGAACGAAACCCAGTTGCCTTGCCATAATGCCATCTGGAGAATGACCCTTGAGAAGGGTTGGGACACAGCAATTTGACGATTATGTTATTAAGTAGTGCTCGTTGCCATAAAGAAAAAAGGGCCTAGACCACATAAAACGGTCAATGATTGATTCTGTGCTCTGGGAAATGTTCAATCAGAAGGAAGAATGAATGTTGAACCATTTGCCAGTAGAAAGTTTTGTACTAAGGCAACTCAAGGAGAACGTATTCAAGATGTTCACAAGCCAATCCGCACTGGGCATGAAACAATCTTCCCCACAATGGGTGACAGAGGTTGAAGTCTCCCAGAACAATCAAAAGGGAAAAGAGTTGATAAAGCAGTGCGATAAGGTTCACTTTGGAGAATTTACAACTGGGAACAAGGTAGATTGAACATGGCGTAAAAGCAAAGTCAAAGTGAATGCGAGTAGTCACCACACTTAAATGAATTTCTACGGGTACACACACGGTTGTACGAAACCGATCAGTGAAAAAGAATCGCTGAACACCCCCACCCCCCTGTCCCTGTCACTGACACCACCAAAAGTGAGTGGTAACTTGTACCCCGACGGCTGCAGGACACCAGTGTAGAGATGGACACCTGAAAAGATGACGGGATAGCCGTTGGGAAGGTGGAGGGGATGCCTCTATTTTTTTTTTTACAATTACCACCGCTCACGGGCAGAGCCCTATTCAAGGAGGGGATGTTGAAAGCCTCAAAAATTCCTCTAAAGCATACGCAGATGAGCACAGACGCAGGCTTTTAAAGTGAGAGAGATTAAATTTAGTAGGAAACACAGAAGATGGAATAGAATTCCATAGAACAGAGGAAAGGAAGCACCGCAGCGCATTAGTCTGGAGTTAATAATATCAACACAAAACTCATGTGTCGACACAGCATCCCTTGTGCTACGAGGGCGTCGTAAAACTGAAGGAACACGAGTGGTAAGTTCCCTCGATCGCTTGACGCTACGGTACCTATAGAAAAGAGATAAGGCACAAACATCGTGCCCGCAATGATAGAGGTCAAGCGAACAAAAGTACAGAACAGTTTAATAGCCTTTTGGCCTTTGACACGGCCCTATCCAAAAGCCGGGTGAAACCAGAGCCCCCTCCCCCGATATGAGAGCAGATGAGGCCCTTGTATAGCTGGAGTAACTGAGAAGAGGAAAAAAGTCTCGCAGTCTAAATAGAGCTACCAGTTTCTTTGAGGCCGCCCTAGCAACCGTTATGATGTGAGGTTTCAGTTGTTTTTATGTTTAGGCCAAGGATGTTTATATTGTCAAGAGGAGAGACGAGAGAACCGTCGAAAGAGATAGGAAAGTTGGAAGGTGTCTTAGAGAGGGAGATTTGTAGAAGTTGGGTTTTTGAAGAATTAAATTTCACAAGGTTGAGACGACTCACCCGGAAATTCTATCCAGATCAGCGAGAATAGAATCGGAAAGATTAAGGCGAGAGGCAATTCTAGAAGTAATAGAGGGAGCAGAATTGAGATGAAGAATGAAGGGTCGAGTCATCCCATATGAGTGGATAGAGTTAGGTGTGCAGGTGAGAAGATCATTAATGAAAAGTAAAAGTAGGAATAAAGTAGGAGATAAGACAGAACCCTGAGGAACACCACTATTGACAGAAAAAGAAGAAGTCGCCCCATCAACAACACCCAACATTGGTGATTTGAAAGAAAGCTAAACATAAGTGAGGAAACCCAAAGGAGGGCAGTGACGCGTGCCATACCCGGTCAAATGCTTTGATATGTCAGCGCAACCACGCAAGTCTCCCCGTAGTTACTAAGGGCGGAAAACCATAAATATGTTAGATAGGAAAGTATATCGTCAGTAGAGCTTGAGCGCCAAAAGTCGTACTGGCGATCGGAAAGAAGTGAATGAGATTCCAGATGGTCTAAGAAGTGAGAGTTTAGAAGGATTTCAAAGATCTTAGATAGAATACAAGTTAGAGCAATAGGGCGATAGTTAGAAGGATCAGATAGGCTTCCTTTTTTCGGAATAAGTTGGGCATACGCGTGCTTCCAACACTGAGGGAAAGTGCTAGTATTGAGGCATAGAGAATATAGATGAAAGAGGGGTGGGGTTAGCTCGGAAGCACACTCCCTCAAAACTCAGGGAGGAATTCAATTCAGGCCACCACCCTTCCTAACCTCCATAGATTTCAGGAGCCCATGCACCAGATCAAATGTAATCACAGGCAAAGGCATAGGACACCTAAGAAGAGAAGGAGGAGGAAGTGGAATGCCAGAATCGTCCAGGTTTGAGTTAGAGGAAAATAGGAGGCCAAAGAGATTGGCCTTTTCAGATGGAGTATTAGCAACAGAACCATCAGAGCGGATAAGATAAGGAAAGGATGATTTACATTAGTTGTTAGAGATGTTTTTGGCAAGAAGCCAGAAAGATTTTGTCAGTATCAGAACCAAGGTCAGCGCACTTTCGTTTAATGAAAGTCCGCTTTGCTCGTCGAAGAGTATCTTAGCAACGATTTCTAGCTGAATGAAAATTAGCGAGAGTGATAGGAGAACGAGAGTTTTTCCACACCCGATACGCGCTATCTCAAGCCTGAATGGCCAGAGAACAAGAACGATCGAACCATGGATTTTGAATAGAGAAAGATTTAGTCGAAGGAGGAATGAACCTGCTCATCAACGATTACAGCTCCCACTTTATCGGCAGAAGCTGAAGCGTCTTGAGAATCAAAACAGTCACTCCAATTATAGCTAGCGTAGAAGCGACGCAATGCCCCCCAATCGGCCCGATCAAAGTGCCAGAAAAAACGCATAAGGCAGGATGGAGCTGTTGGAGAAATTATTAAAATTAAGAGATATAAGGTTGTGGTCAGATTTACCGATAGGAGCGAAGGTGGTGCATTTATAGAGAGAAGGATTAGTGGTGAAACATAGGTCAATTGATTAGGATGATACGGAATGTGTGTAGGTTCTTTAATTAGTAGCTCCAGATCGTTGAGAATACTGAATGATTCGTCTTCCTCCCCACCTAAATCAGTATGAGAGGACCCCAACCTTTCAGTGTTGTGTACATTGAAATCCCCTAAATAGAGGGCCTCAGTATTTGGACGAGAAGATATAACAGTCTCGTGAAAAGTAGTAAGGTAATCAAAATAGGCATGAAAATCTGTTCTGTTAGGAGAACTGTGGCAGAAGCACAAGATTATTGTAGTAGGAGGAAGAAAGATTTAAAGCCACAGAACATAGAAGTTAGAAGATTCGAGATTTTCGAGACGTGATACAGGAGTATTGATGTTTACATAGGCACATGCTCCACCCTCCCGACGGAAATTATGAAATAAGTTATAGTTGAATATATTAAAAGAGTTAGAGGATGAATTCTTAGCCATCTGGGTCTCAGATAAGAGCAAAAGATTATGGGAACATGGAATTACAAATAAAAGTACATAAGAGGGAATATAGGGGATGGACTAAACAGAGGTAAAAGAAAAAACAATAATAATAATAAAAATAATAAATAATAATAAAAATAATAAAAATAATAAAAATAATAAAAATAATAAAAATAATAAAAATAATAAAAATAATAAAAATAATAAATATTATAATTATAATAATAATAATAATAATAATAATAATAATAATAATAATAATAATAATAATATAATATAATTATAATAATTATAATAATTATAATAATAATTATAATAATTATAATTATAATTATAATTATAATTATAATTATAATTTTAATTATAATTATTATAATTATAATAATAATAATAATAATAATAATAATAATAATAATAATAATAATAATAATAATAATAATAATAATAGAAAACAAAAATATAAAAGAAAAAGGTTTGATGGAAGAACTTCGCAGACACAACGGTGTCTCTGTCCCCCTCCCTCTCTGCGACAAAGAGTCGATCTTCATACTGGGTATTATTATTATTATTATTATTATTATTATTATTATTATTATACGGAATATTAGGTATAGAGGGGGCGGTAAGGCTGGGCTTTCTTTTCGACTTGTGTCATATTCTTCTACTACTTCTATTTTCCGATGTATGTCACGCACCTTACCCCCAGTCTTGGGGAAAAAAAGGAAGATAATGATGATGATGACGATTATTATTATTATTATTATTATTATTATTATTATTATTATTATTATTATTATTATTATTAAAGATTACAAAGCTCAAACTGTATTTAAGAGCATTAACTATAATAAATACATATAATCCAGAATTTAATATGATGTAATTAGATTTTAATAATAAAAATAATCAAGAAATACACTCACCAAAATTAGCAGGAAGATCCACAATAGATTTACACTGTGTTTTGTAATTTTGATAAGTTTTGTTTGAGATTTTACCAAGATTGTGAAGTTCATCAATGAGAGACATCCTTGAGTCAGGAGTGTCTGGAAGACGCCTTAAGAAAAATACATCAGTTAATTATAAGTTCGTTTCCATGAAAGATAATATATAATAATACATATCTACACGATTTTAATGTTAAAAGTCATTTTATGTTAAAGAAAGTACTTTTGCATTGGTTTGAAAGTTTCGTTTTACTTTATAAAATTGTGCATTTCCGTAGGTTAAATATACTCTTCCTTTGAAACAAACTTGTGAACATGACTATATACTTTTACAATTATTATAGACATAAAATTAGAAGGCTTTCCTTAATGTTCATCTAATCCGGCTCTCAATTAGAAAGTTGGGATATATTGTTATTAACAGATGTTTAGTGACTTCAAAATATTTAAATATACCAAATTTTCCCTGACCAACGTGTTCGTTATTTTTGGTGTATAAAATATCTATTAATTATTATTGCAGCCTATTTCCAGTTCATACATTAAATTATTGAAAATTTACTTTAGAAATTGTTTCATCATCATGGATGAATTTAAATTTTTTTTTTAATCAGCCTATACCTTACCCATAACCGTCCAAAGCACTCCTTTTATTTTTCCCAAAAGAAAACAGTTTTATTTATACAAAAGGAAAATAAATTAAAAGCTTACATTAATAGATGAATAACGTCCACTGTGATCACAAAAGTTCTAAATGGGGAGATTTGGTCTTTTTCTCTCAAGCATTTGAATTTTTGATTTCATAGCGTCTTCTTCTGTTAAAGAATTCAGTTTTAACATCTTTCTCTGCTCTTCAAGTTTATTGATCTGTATGGATAATATTCTTTTTCAACCTTTTTATTCTCTTCTTTTTCTTTCTGTTTTGACTCTTTGAGATGTTCTTCTTATCTCCTTAGGCAGCCCTTACATTTTTCAACATTTTTTGAGTGATAGGGATTTTTATGAATACTTTCATGAGATCTTATAGCATTGTGCACTATTCTTTGAGAAATCAGACTATGTTCTTTCAGATTCTCCACTAAAATTGCTTAATTTATAGAAAACCCTCCTTCCACTGTCTCATTTCCATGCGAAAATATCAGTCCTAATTTAATAATTTGCCACAATTCCGCATAACATTGATTCTCAGGTGCTATAGAAGAAAAAAACTCATCAAGTCTCTTAGAAGGACAATCACCATCCAAAAATATTTTGAATTTTAATTCAAAGGTAGAATGAGCTTCACTGCAAAGTAGAGTATAGTGCTTTTTCTTTCTCAGCAACAGAATCTGTGATTCGGTTATTGGTGTACAATGCCTCTAGCAATAAATCAAATCTTTGTTTCCCTTGTTCTGGCTGATGAAAAACTATACTAGGATCCAATGATGAGAGCCATTGGACAGGCTTGTACTTCAGAGGACATCTTTCTAATATCTTTTCTGTCATTTTGATTTGCACAGTCTGGCATTCAAGTTTGTCATGTAAGTCTAATGCAAAAAGCTTAGTTGTTGGTTGTAGCAGGCATTTTACTGGACTTAAGAAATCTTTCCATAATATTAAGTACGAGACATTGTAAATCTGTGAACAGAAATGAACCAAGGTTCAGTTTGACGTCCAACCACTGGTCGTTAAAGTTAAGCTTTTTTTTGTTTGAAGTCATTTTATAAATAAATAATAAATACCTTCAACTGCACAAAAATCAAAAATCACTTCGTCAAACCTCAAAAAAAAAACACCTCAAAAAGTATAATTCCCTAAAAAGAAAAAGATATAAACAGATTAAGTCATAAGTCATACAGTCTAAAACACATCCATATACCAATCACCTTCAATCGGAAGGATGAACTTGGAACAGAATAGGAAGAATAGTAGGTAATAGTGAACTAAAAATAGAAAGAAACAGGATAGAAGTAGATTTGGAATGTTATTCCTCGCCCATCCTTTTCATTCACTTATCAAATACATCTCTTATTCCACAATTATACAGTAAGGAAAAAAATATATCAAAAATATGCAACTTGGTCCATGGATCATTCTTCATATGTTTGGAAATTTTAAAATTTCCCTGACTTTTTTGGAATTTCCCTGACTTTCAGCATATTTTAAAACGTTTCCCTGACCAATTTTTTTTCCCTGACTTTCCAGAAAGTGTGAACCCTGGTATAATGTTATTAACAGATGTTATAAAGTGACCAAAATATTTAAATATATCACCATTTACTAATTGTACAAATTAATGATACTATGTACTGCAAAGTAAAATTAATTACTACATACCATAAATGTACAAATGAATGATACTATAAAAAAAACTATGTAATTCCATCCATAGCTAATTTTAAGAATAATCCAAATTATTACATTTATTACAATTAATACATTTATATTTATATACAAACAATTTAAACATCAAGATGTTCCAAATTTATTGTAATCATAATGTAGTTAATTTAAAAATAATCTTAATTCTTAACTTTATACTTATAAATTGAAACACATTAAATTATTCTAAATCCGACTGGCAGCTAAGAATACCTTGGCTTCAGCAGCACAGGCACAAAATGTGTAAGGTAATAATTTCGTTGAAATATGGACGCCTCGAGAATAAAACTCGGTACTTTTCGAGTTTCTTCATATTGGAGAATTGCGGCTTCCACCTCCGATATCTGAAAAACAAATCAAAATGAATAAGTCTAACAAAAAATTATGAAAGAAAATGTATCTCGTCTAAACATTGAGATAATAATAAATTTTTATTTTATCATTTTAACCATGAGCTTGAATCTCATAAATTTGACATTTTTACTGTAATGCTGAAAAAACAATGTCCATAAAAATATTAAAAATGGAAATCAATGAAGAAAAGGTCTAATGAATCGGAAAGAGTGGTTTAGAGAGACTGAATAAACCACGCTCATCGGTCGCAGTAACAAGGGATCTTGATAGAGGTTACCACTTTAAGTACCTAATCTAAGAGACACTGAAATGTTTAGAACATGTTCTCAAGTTCTATTAGAAGAACAAAAAGTGATCAGGTATAATAATATAATATAGGTGTCCATAATGTACTTAATAAAAAGGAATCTTTATTTGGGATATAGGCTTCCTATCATTTCAAATTATTTTATTTTATTATTGTTCTATTATTATTATTGTTCCAAATATTAAGCTTTAGTTAATATAAATAAGCTAGTGATAAGGTTGGATTTACTTGGAAAGTTATTGCTTAATAAAACAAATATTTTGATTTTTTTTTTTGGCGCTTCTTGCGCATAATGTTCGTGTATCATTTACCTACATAAAATTTTTACATGAAGAAAAAGTACTTTACAAAATTTACTGGATTCTTAGCGGTAGCAGTAAGTGATTCCTTTTGTTTGCCATTAATTATTTGCTAATTTTCTCAAGGTAGAGTAGGTGCAAAGATAATTTGTTAAACTAAAATTTAAAATTTCTAATTTAAAAATTTCTTTTTAAAACATTTCTCAAAATCAACTCATAATAATTTTTTAATTAATTAATTAAAAATAAGTGAAACAAATATAGTTTGTGCCCATTTAATAAATCAAAAATTGTCCTTTTATTAAATTTCAACTTTCTCGTCTAAAATGATAATTTATCTCTCTAATCATTTTAACTCATAAATAAAGAAGATTAAAAAATTATAAAACGTGCGAACTTGTCTTTGCAGTCGATGTGACAGTTTGTTACAGAAGGAAGACAGAAATGCTGACGAACTGATACTAAAATGAAAAAATGATGGCATGTTATAAAGTATTCGCGGGCAGGATGTTAAGAGGCTAAGGTAGGCTATCAAGAGACTAAGGATAAAAAGAACTTGAGAGGAAAATATTAGTAAAACTAACTATTACAAATGGTGGTGAAAACTGAGAGACCAAATAATGTTTCACACTTTTATTTTTTAAGAATTAATAAATGGGTAAACGGAAATGATGTTGCTGCAACAGGGAAACAACTTATAAACTTACTACTTTTTCATTTTCCACACTTTTTGCCTGCGCATTGGATGTAACATTTTCTTTCAAATCATCCAACCGACATCTTGCAATTCGCTGATATTCCCTGCATTATTAACATTATTATTATGAGAGAGAAGGGAGTAATTTATTGATTATAAATAATTGATAATCGAAAACATGTATCAATAATAGTAGTTCTAAAACAAATTACATAATAGTTCGATACATTATTATGCAATTGCACTATGACGATTTAATAAAAAGAACTTACCGGTAATCTTGTTGAGATCCTTTAGGAATATAAATAGATTGACTAATTTGTGCCTTCAAAATTTCAGGAGAATCATAAGGAACAAGACTTGTTAGAAACTTCGTCTTCATAGAAAAAAAAATAATAATAATAATTTTAAATATTATTTTAAAATTTTTATTTAAAATATTTAAAATTCCCGGTTCGACCCTTGTACTACTCTAACAATTCTGACTTTGGACCTTGGTGAAAAAGGGTTGCTTTTAAAAATACCATAGTTATGTGGTAACGTAGAGGTTCTTCATAAGGTGCAGTCTAGGGCTTTTCTCTCTCTCTCTCTCTCTCTCTCTCTCTCTCTCTCTCTCTCTCTCTCTCTCTCTCTCTCTCTCTCTCACCCCTCTCTCTCTCTCTCTCTCTCTCTCTCTCTCTCTCTCTCTCCCCCTCCCTCTCTCTCTCTCTCTCTCTCTCTCTCTCTCTCTCTCTCTCTCTCTCTCTCTCTCTCTCTCTCTCTCTCTCTCTCTCTCTCTCTCTCTCTCTCTCTCTCTCTCTCTCTCTCTCTCTCTCTCTCTCTCCCTCTCTCTCTCTCTCTCTCTCTCTCTCTCTCTCTCTCTCTCTCTCTCTCTCTCTCTCTCTCTCTCTCTCTCTCTCTCTCTCTCTCTCTCTCTCTCTCTCTCTCTCTCTCTCTCTCTCTCTCTCTCTCTCTCTCTCTCTCTCTCTCTCTCTCTCTCTCTCTCTCTCTCTCTCTCTCTCTCTCTCTCTCTCTCTCTCTCTCTCTCTCTCTCTCTCTCTCTCTCTCTCTCTCTCTCTCTCTCTCTCTCTCTCTCTCTCTCTCTCTCTCTCTCTCTCTCTCTCTCTCTCTCTCTCTCTCTCTCTCTCTCTCTCTCTCTCTCTCTCTCTCTCTCTCTCTCTCTCTCTCTCTCTCTCTCTCTCTCTCTCTCTCTCTCTCTCTCTCTCTCTCTCTCTCTCTCTCTCTCTCTCTCTCTCTCTCTCCTCTCTCTCTCTCTCTCTCTCTTTCCTCTCTCTCTCTCTCTCTCTCTCTCTCTCTTTCTTTCTATCTCTCTCACCTCAGACTTAACCGCTATGCTCAATCTTTCATGTACTCCACTGGTAAAGTCTCAATATACTTTCTTAATCTATTTTCCAACTTTCTTTCACTTGCACACTTTCAATTGAAGTGTATCGGGGCATGTCGGCCTCTGATTTGGCCTTGGATCATCATTCTCTCAAACTTTGACCCCCTCCCCCCCCGATACAAAAAAAATTAAAGTTAATAAGCATTTTGGCATAAAATAGCAATAAAATACAGGACTCTACATATAACTATAAATATGAAGATTTAAAATATATTTAAGTCAATTTAATTAAGCAAATGATTGGATTCCTACATTTATGATATTAGAGTGTGAATTACATGTTGTATTTGAGATGACAAATACTACAAATTACTTATCCTAACTCACAAGAAATAGGAAAGACTGCTTGTTATTTGCTGGGCTTGTTGCCTCCGCTCCAAATGTTGAGGCAAACCATTGAGGATATGATGGAAAAATATGTCTTCCCTCCAAGGACGCGAGACGTGCATAGAGAAAACCAAGAATTAGCAATTCTATTTCTTGACTCTTACAACCATTTTTTATATATTCATCTACTTCATCTAAAATATATATATATATATATATATATATATATATATATATATATATATATATATATATATATATATATATATATATATATATATATATAATAAAGTTATCTTTATATTTAAATATATATATATGTCATTTTTCCATTTGTCACCACCACTCACGGGGAGAGCCCTATTCAGGGAGGGGTGTTGCTTTCTTTTATTTTCATCAATATATATATATATAAATATATATATATATATATATATATATATATATATATATATATATATATATATATATATATATATATATATATATATATATATATATATATATATAAAATAATAATATATACCGTATATATATATATATATATATATATATATATATATATATATATATATATATATATATATATATAAAATATATATATATATATATATATATATATATATATATATATATATATATATATATATATATATATATATATATATATATATATAGATACTATATATATATATATATATATATATATATATATATATATATATATATATATATATATATATATATATATATATATATATATATATATATATATATATATATATATATATATATATATATATATATATATTATGCTCATCACCGTCTCCCACATAACTGCAGGGTGGTGTCAGTTGCAGATCGGGAATGCTGTTGGCTTATTTGCTATGTTCCAGGTTGTTCAGTTAATTGCAACCCTTGACGGAACTTTCCATGAACTATTCTTCTCCAAGTGATCCTGTCTCGCGTTAATCTATTTCCTTCATCCATACTAATCCCCTTTGCTATTAATAGCTCCTTTACTCCATCAACCCACCTCCATTTGGGTTTGCCCCTTCTCCTATTGCCTACCACTTCGGATTTAAAAACCTTCTTAGTCAATCTATTATCATTCATTCTAAGCACGTGACCATACCATCTTAGTACTCCTTGATTTGCTCTTTCCATCAGACATTTCTCCTATCGGCACATATCCCTTATCCTTACATTTCTAATTCTATCTACTCTCTTTATTCCACAAATATCTCGTAAACCTTTCATTTCTAAAACCTCAACTCTTTTTTTCATCTTAGTGTTTAATGCCCACGTCTCACATCCATACAGAACAGTTGGAACAAATATACACTCGAACAATTTCATTTTTACCTTCCTTGTTAAATTTCCATTTTCCATAATTCTCTAAGGCTGCTTAATACTCTTTCACCCTCAGCAACCCTATGGTCAATCTCTTCTTTCATGCCTCCGAAAGCCCCAATATCCGTTCCTAAGTATCTAAAAACTGTTGTCTCTGCCAGGCTTTCCCCATTCACCTTTATGATATCCAACCCAGATTGAGAATCGTCTCCTTTTGGTTTTGCACTGATTTTCATCACTTTACTTTTAGCTGGATTAATTTTTAATCCTTTTCCTTGGCACACTCGTTCAAACTCAAGCACCAAATCACGCAGTTTTTCCTTTGTATCGGCAATCAACACAGAATCGTCGGCAAAAAGTAAGACGCTTATCTCCCAATTACTTTCATTCAGATTCATATCAGCTCCTTTCCCAAATCTATCCATATCCTTAACTACACTATCTATAAAGATATTAAACAACCATGGAGACATAACACAACCTTGTCTCAGACCCACTCCTATTTTAAACCACTCCCCTTCCTTCCTGTTAATCCTAACACACCCTCTACTGTTCTTGTAAAATGCTTTAATCGCCTTTAATAGCAAACCATTTATTCCATAACTTTCTAATGCTCTCCACAACTTCCCTCTTTGCACTCTATCATATGCCTTTTCCAAATCAAGAAAGCATGCAAAAACGTCTTTCTTCTTTTCTAAGAATTTCTCTGCCAGCATTCTCAAGGTAAATACCTGATCCACACATCCTCGACCATCCCTAAAACCACATTGTTCCTCTCCAATCTGTTTATCTGTAATACTTTTAACTTTTCCTATTATAACTCGTCCATATATTTTACCTACAACACTCAATAAGCTTATTCCTCTATAATTAGAACACTCTTTTTTGTCCCCTTTACCCTTATAAATTGGTACAAGACAGGAATCTTGCCAATCTTGTGGTACCTCGCACTATATATATATATATATATATATATATATATATATATATATATATATATATATATATATATATATATATATATATATATATATATATATATATATATATATATATAATATATATATATATATATATATATATATATATATATATATATATATATATATATATATATATATATATATATATATATATATATATAATATATATATTTATATATATATATATATATATATATATATATATATATATCTGCGTTTCAAGCCGAGTGCAGCCCGTGTGCAAAATCGACTCGGAAACGCTTCGAATTGAAAAAAAATTACATTAACCAATCAGAGAACAGGAAATTTGAGTACCTGGAAACGGCCGAGCGCGCCCGTCGGATCAGCTGACAATTGTAAACAATACTCTTATACTTATATATATATATATATATATATATATATATATATATATATATATATATATATATATATATATATATATATATCTATATATATATATATATATATATATATATATATATATATATATATATATATATATATATATATATATATATATATATATATATATATATATATATATATATATATATTATGAAATGATACGATATATTTAGTATCCTTAATATAAAAGTTAACTAAAATATTAAAAAACTTTTGGCAAGCCATTTCTGACACATGTTTTGTAAAGAAATTTGTTTGTAAACAAAGTATCCTTCCGCAGCCCGCCCGTTTATTAATTCGCGAAATCGAGGATTTAACAACGGGCGCCTGACTGTGACGTTTACGTGACGTAGAAGTGCGCAAACGGGCTCTGGAAACGATGCACGTGTGATTTTTCGAAATGTGACGAGTTCTAACTAAAAAGTATAAAGGGGGCGGGCTGGGCTTTCTTTTCAACTTGCGTCATATTC
>JABUQX010125179.1:37500-42353 GCA_015478945.1 Trachelipus rathkii
TATATATATATATATATATATATATATATATATATATATATTAGGGATGTGCCGAATAGTGAAAAAGCCGAATACCGAATATTCGGCTAAAAGTATTCGGCCGAATAATCACTTCGCTATTCGGCCGAATAGTTATTTCAAAGTTCGGTCATCCATTTAGGGAAAAATAAAGAAAACTTACACTGGTCAGCAAAAAAAGGTGAAATTTTTCTTGGATGGACTTTTGTAGCAGATATATAATAATTCGGAGGTGCTGATTCCATATATATTCTCGGATTTGCTGTATCACATCCCGTTTTCGTGCAATCATGGATCCCTATTTTGCATATTCCCTAGGAATGACAAAATTCATGTGCGCACTACGTAGGCTGTATAGACGTTACCTTCAGCATATATCTACAGTAGCAGCAAGTTTACTGCGGTCGATATTCAGGAAGCATGTGGTAACTTTAGTACGTCTACATGTATGGATGCCAATGACCTGGATGATGTCTATCATCCATCTGAAATACAGTCGGATGGTCCGTCATTGTTCACCCAGGGTGAACTGAACGATCTTGTATGAGAGTTGTATTTGCCGAAGTTGTCCTGAGCTGTTGGCTTCGAGGTTGCATGAAAATGACTACTGGACCATGGCACAAGAGTAACATTTTATCGTAACAGAGAAGCAGAGCTGCGGAGGCTCTTCCAGTCAGATGGTAACCTTGTATTGCAGTGAAGTTGCAGGCCTACTACTTGCTATGGGACTCCCAGCATACGATGCAGGTGAGTGGCGACTGTTTATTGACACTTCCAAGAGCAGTTTAAAGTGTGTGTTGTTACACAACAGCAACAGGTATGCTTCGGTTCCAGTAGGGTACTCAGTACGGATGAGAGAGGAGTATGCAAAAATCAAGACAGTTTGGAGAGGCTACAATATCAGGTACATGGATGATAAATATGCGTCGACCTCAAAATGGTAAACATTTTGCTCGGTCAGCAAGCAAGTTTCACCAAATATCCCTGCTTCCTGTGCTATTGGGACAGCCGGGCGGCAAAAGATCACTGGACCAAAAGAGAATGGCCACCGAGGGAAACCTTGACGCCAGGTGACAGAAACTCATACGTGAACCACTTGTACAGAGAGAAAACATCATCTTACCTCCACTACACATAAAACTTTGTTTGATGAATTTGTGAAGGCCCTGGACCATGATGATGAATGCTTCCGCTATATATGCTCAACGTTTCCTGGTCTGAGTGACGAGAAGAAAAAAGCTGGGATATTTGATGGCCCACAAATACGGACACTCCTCCGTGATGCTGCCTTTGCTACAACAATGACTGTGTTAGAGGCAAGAGAGTGGAATGCTTTTTCAGATGTAGCACAGAATTTTCTGGGGAACAGGAAAGCCGAGAACCACTAACATTGTACAGGAACTGCTAGACAGTTTCATTCTCATGGATGTAGAATGAGTATGAAGTTGCTGCTATTCTCACATCAAAGTTTCAGCAGCTAAGTGTATTGGATAGCTGGGTTCAGTTTATCTTCATCAGGAACAAGTGGGATATCAATATGATGGCCGACTATTGTTGGAGCTTGATGAGGGATATTCCAGACGCTATGCACAGTAGATCGTCTACGAAGAGAAAGTTACTACCATCATAGGTATGTTTACATTAACTAAACCCATTCCTTCTATTACATTCATTGTTGTCCCATATTACTCTTTATTCATAGTTGTATTATATGTTTAACATATATCTATCAAAGACATGTATCATATCATTGCGATTTGTTTCTCTCCTTCATATATATATATATATATATATATATATATATATATATATATATATATATATATATATATATATATATATATATATATATATATATATATATATATATATATATTTATATATATATATATATATATATATATATATATATATATATATATATATATATATATATATATATATATATATATATATATATATATATATATATATATATATATATATATATATATATATATATATATATATATATATATCCCAATAATTGTGATAGACCCTCTTGAAAAGGTAAAAATCATAAAATTTTACAAATCTGTGTTACACACAATATCTCACAAATGCGATGTGATATGCAAAACCCGATTACATTTTTGGAATCAGCACATCAATAATCAATTGCGAAACCCCGTCCAAGAAATTTCATGTTTACCAGTGTTATATACAAAGTAATAAAACAAAAAGTAAATAACTATTTCTTACCTATAGCAAACCATTCACATATTAAAAATAATTAAATGAAAATTTAAAAGTTTCGTAGTTAAAGATATTAAACTAAACTTCATTTGAATAAGCTCTAAGGTTAAAATGACAACATTAGCAGTTCTCCATTTTCAGGGGATAACCTATTTCTTGTGGCTTCATAAATATTTCCTCCTGTTCTAAATATTCTTTCATTTTCGACTGATGACGGTGGAGCTGAAAGGTATTTTATTGCTAGTTTTTTCAAATTCATAAAACTATTTCCAGTGTTTTTCCACCAATTGAAGGGAATATCATTGTCTTCACTGGTCAAAATAGGCAAACTTATATATTTGTTTATTTCTTGATGTAATTCCGTATGTAGCCTTTTACTTTTATGTACAATAATCACATCGTCAGAAAAATGGGACTTTCTTTTTTCACTCTTTCTCTTTTGTATGACGATTTTGATTAACACACAATTTCTTTAAAACAATCCATTAAAGAAGTGAAAATGGACCTTCAGCCACTTTCCCCACTACGTGGTCATCGATCGGCAGAAGAGTCAGGAGTTGAGATTTTCATGCATTTCTTTCATACCTCAGCATTCTGCTCTTTTACTGATTCTCTGATTTGCTTCATTTGAAAAATTAAAGCAATCATGATCAGAAAATGCTCCACACGAGATTTATCACATAAAAGCTTAGATAGCCTTTTCTAGTTTTATGACTCTTCAACAGTGTAATTATTCACTGACTTTGCTTTAATTACCTTATTGAAAACCAAGTTTATTCCCTAAATGGAAGGATCATGAGGCGGCTTCATTACTTCACGGTCAGGACTTGTTTTACTGAAATTGAATGCCGTACCTTGCTGCACAATTACCACACTGAATCAGTGCCTCTGCCGATTGCATTCAGCAGCGTATATGGATAGGGGAACCTTTTGTTCAAACAATCTTTTAAGCATATCATAAGTTCTGTTCCAGCGTGTAGAAACGTCTTGAATTAATTTATGCTGTTTGACATTCAGCTGCATCTGTAAAGTTTTAAGCTTTACAGCTGCCGTTGCTGAATGGTGAAAATGAGAGGATATGCTTCTGCAAGTAAATAAAATATCTTTAACAGACTTCTGACATAATATTGAATCGTGAATGCATAGTTGCAACATGTGAATAAAACATGAAATTGATAGCAAGCCACTCTCCTTTATACCAGCTACCATGTTTGGTCCATTATCCCGTATCACTAAATGAATTCTATTTTTTGGAATATTGAAAAATGTCAAAGACCCTTATAGGATCTGACAAATGACAAAGATTTTCGCCATATTGGCTACAAAATTTGGCTATATTTTTATTTTTTTGGAAAATAAGTTTCTAAAATTTCAATTTTGAATTGAAATAACTTTCCCTTATGTTGACGTAATTTATTGTTTATAAAGCTCAATATTCGGCCCGAATAGTTCGGCAAAAAGCCGAATACCGAATATTCAGTATTTTGGCCGAATAGGCCGAATACCGAATACTTACCGAATATTCGGCACATCCCTAATATATATATATATATATATATATAAGGTATAAATAATAGGGGGACAAATTTGAATATATATATACCAGGTATATATATCACCAGGCCTATATATATATAAATATACAAATATATAACAAATATATAAATATATATATATATATATATATATATATATATATATATATATATATATATATATATATATATATATATATATATATATATATATATATATATTAGGGATGGGCCGGATAGTGAATTAGCCGGATAGCCGGATACCGGATATCCGGCTGGAAGTTAAAACCGGATACCGGATATCCGGTCGGATATCCGGCAGTCTTATATATATACCGGTATATGGTAAAGGTATAGCACAGGACCACATATTTTCTGAAAAGATTGAATTATATATTATTATATTATATTATTATTATTATATATTATTATTATTATATTATTATTATCATATTATAATTAATATTATATATACATATCGATATATTGATTTTGGACTTAGAATTTTTCAGAAAATATGTGGAGTCCTGTGTTATACTACCCCGATATATATATATATATATATATATATATATATATATATATATATATATATAATATATAATTTCTAAAAATATATATAGTTATGATATATATATATATAAATATATATATATATATATATATATATATATATATATATATATATATATATATATATATATATATATATATATATATATATATATATATACTCTCTCTCTCTCTATATATATATATCCTCTCTCCCTATACTATCTGTCTCACTATAATAATTGACTTGTTTTATTTCTATGTTTTGTCTATTTTGGTTTATTATTTTAGGTTGCTTCTAGGGCATCTGTAAGGAAGGAATACGAGTATTACATGTTTTAGTTATTTTGTTGACTTGTTTATGTTGTTATTCTTCTTCAGTATTGTTCAATAGTGTGTGATTATTCCATACCGGAGATATATTTGTATTTATTTATTTATATATATATTTAATATAATGTCTTTAGTTAAAAGTTATATGTAAATGAGAGGAGAGGCCGAAATAGACTTTTC
>JABUQX010125180.1:0-19009 GCA_015478945.1 Trachelipus rathkii
CAGTATGCTTCGTTCAGTTTCAGGTTGGGTGTTTAGCCGTTTTCGCATTTATGTTGAAACGCGCTTTGCTTTCGTGCGTCCCTTCATATATATATATATATATATATATATATATATATATATATATATATATATATGGGCACCCCAAAATACCTTGTATCGGAAAGATTGGCATTGTAGATAGCTCGGTACATGTATTTAAGTTAGAGTTGACCCACCCCTTTTAAGAAAAATCATCAGACTCATTTCTATTCAAATCTTTGTATATATATATATATATAGATGTCTATTTATATATATATATATATATATATATATATATATATATATATATATATATATATATATATATATATATATATATATATATATATTATCTATGTATGTAAGTCTGTAGATATGTTTTGGGTATATCCATGTATGCCTAGTTGCATGTATAGGTGTAATTTGCATGTTTAAGTATACCTAAGTAGTAGTAGTAGTGATGAAGCTTGGTAAATGAGTTTTAAAACTGTAAATTCTAGTCTTTTAAGAATAGTTTTAAATTAATCATCTTTCCCAAAAAAATAGCCATTTAAAATTCATCAAAAAATCTTAAGGATATAAAGATTCCCTAGTTTTCTTTATATATCTGTTTGCAAATTGCAATATAAAGTAACAAATCCATTTTCATAAATTCAACAAAAAAAAAAAAAAAAAGGTAGATATTGACCGATCAAAAACAGTTTTAAAAAAATAAGCACCTATAGAAAAAATAAATAAATATATAATATATATATATATATATATATATATATATATATATATATATATATATATATATATATATATATATATATATATATATATATATATATATATATATATATATATATATATATATATATATATATATATATATATATATATATATACATGCATATGTGTATGGGTATATGCATGTGAATATACTTATATACAAAAACTGCATTTACTTGTAACAGCGCTTTCATATATGGGAATGCTTCCAGTTTTAATCTAATTTCTAAACTTGCTTGCTTCATTTATAAAAAATTCTCGAGTCCATAATAAAGTGAAAAAAGGATTTGAAATGATAAGTACATTCCCCCAATGATAAAATAATAAAAGTCTAAGCATAAACAGGTCGAGTTTCTGTAGTTTAAACCCAGAGGTAGAGGGTCGACTAAGGTGGCTCCCTTACGACCCCAAGAGACCTCCAGAAAGGGTCCTGATGGCATTTATGATAGCTGACATACCCGAGAACCCATGGTACACAATCAGTCTAAGTTTAAGCATGTAGGTAAAACCATCGGCACATCCGGATGCTCTACATAATGCAGGTTGAAAAATCTGTACACAAGGTGTACAGGCATTTATTCGTATATGTTTACTGTTTGCTAATAATTCTTTTATTTATTTTAGAGAGAGGGAGGGAAGTCAATTTGGTTCTCCAGACCGATATCTGATAAAAAGCCGAAGATCGAATCATTCAGATGGTTTTAAAGGAGAGAGAGAGAGAGAGAGGAAATTAGTAGGTTTCACATTGGCTCAGAAGATTTCGTAAAGGATAATTCAAGTTTGTTTTATGTAACATTTATTTAATATTCTTTATACATACGTATAAGATTTAATCATTTTCTATATATATATATATATATATATATATATATATATATATATATATATATATATATATATATATATATATATATATATATATATATATATATATATATATATATCATCAATCTATGTCATTTTGCGGACAATGACATCTATTTCGGTCAAATAGCATTTTTTTCTTTAATTTATGGAAAATAACGGATCAGAATCCTAAGTAACTAACAGCATTTTATTTTATTTTTCTTATTTTTTATTAAAAATCTAACTGATTAATTTCTCCACTCTGTTGGAAAGCCAAGAAAGAATTCATTAACAAAGCAAAGAGACCCAAAATCCTATCAGGAACCTATAGACAGGGGAATAAACCGAAAGATTTGTGTCTTTAGAGATTACTTGAGGACTTTCCACGAGCTTGGAAAAGAATATACCGAAGTAAATTTTCTTATTTTGCTTTTAAAAATGGATTTGGAAGTTGTTTTTTAGTACAGTTAGCTCTTCTCAAAAGATGGCAACCGGATGTGGACTCCAAAAGCCAGGCTTAGAGAAGGAGGTTTGAGTAACAATGTAAGGTTCAGAAGGAGAAATAATGTTAAAAATAAAAAAGAGAAATTTAAAAATTGGAAGAGGAAGCTGTACACTAGTTACGTTTCGCTTTTAAAAACTTAATAGGGTAAAACACAGATTCAGTCTAAGCCATGAAATCGTTGTTTCAGTCAATCTTCAATTTAGAAAAGAGAGTCGGTAATTGAGGCAGCAATAGGAGATTGCGGGAAAGACAGAAGTACCCTCCGATAAAGAAGAGGCGAGAAGTACCTTTTCAGGAAGTGGGAAAATGTGCTAGTACCCCTCAAAAGAGTAACTCCGATTGACAGAGAGATAGCAGTAAGTTCACTCCAACCAAAGCATGATTGCTCACCCCTCAAATAGGTCTTTAGGCGTGAGATTGCAAGAGTGTCTTAACATGCAGGAGAGAGGAGAAGATTGTCATGCCGAAAGGATCGTTAAGAAAACGCATTTAGAGTCTGAAAAGTACCCTAATAAAACAACTTATGTAAGTTTATATATATATATATATATATATATATATATATATATATATATATATATATATATATATATATATATATATATATATAATATATATATATATATATATATATATATATATATATATATATATATATATATATATATATATATCGGTCAGTGTGAGCGAAAATTAGAAGATATAAGGATTCTTTGTAGGATATTTTTTTTTAACATTTATTTTATGTAAATATAAAATATTTAGTTGGGATTAAGAAAATTTATTAATCTTAAGTCATAGTTTATCTTGCGACTTGTTCATTTTGACTAATTATTTGCATGATTTTTGCCTCATCGTGAATTTTTTCTTATCTATGATATTACAAAGTTGGGCCAGGTTTCAAAAGTTCTGAATGGCAGATGTGTCAGGGGACAGACATCAAAATCACACTCAGATCATCTGATTCCGCCATCCCTATGAGAGTTTTGAGGAATAGGCTCAGGTAAAGGGGTAGGTAGGCGTTTCGCTAGTTTCAATTGACCAAGGAGTGCCGGGGCATTTTTTGTACGTTTTGACTGACCAGGCGGCCTCCCTGTGAGAAAGATTCCGCCGACCCTAAGAGAGTTTGGAGTAGGAGATTCGGTAGGCGTTTCGCTAGTCTCAGTTGACCAGGAGTTGATAGCCAAAAAAGAAGATCACAGAACAGAAAAACACTGCCCCATGACAGTAATTACGAAAGGATAAATTTCATGGATTTGGTATATAAATTGCTTTATATTTAGTTATTTTGTAATTATTGCATTTAAACATAAATTAGCTTGGATTAGAGATTCAATTGCACATATAGCATATCGTTGATTAGGATTCTACAGGTTCTGTAAAAGTTTTTTCTCTCTAGTATTTGAATCCCATTTGGATTTTTGCGACAACTTTGTAAATCCGCATTTGGTAGAGGAAAGGCGGTGAAAGCAATGGAGATCGGAAAAAGGGGGATGAGTCCCCTCCGGAGAAAAAATGGGAATGTAAGCAGCAAGCTACCAGTACCACTCCATAAAGAAACAAAATAGTCAAAGAAAGATACAAAACGACAAGAGAAGACAAAAAACAGTGTCCTGTTGAATCAAAATTTTAGTGTATTACGGAAATATTTTGCAACCTATTAGGCTTATATTTCTATTTGCATGTGAAATTAGTTTGGATTACGGAGATAGGCTATAAGCTGATTGATTTTTTTTGTAGTCGTTAGAGACGTGAACCACATTTCTTTCAACAGATTCTTCTAAAATAGGGATGGAGTCATGACCGGATCCTATAATTAGTAGAGTAGAGAGAGAGAAGGGGTGCAACACTGTCTTAAAGTTTTAAGTGGATTATCTGTGAGAAAGAGTCAAGCGTTTTTTCCAAAGGGTATTTCCTTTTTCTTTCGATAGGAATTAAGATGTCAAAAGGATGCTCCTACATTGAGAACTAGGATATAAATAAGGAAAATACATGACCTCCTCATCAGTTTATTGCTGTATTTTGCTTTATTTGTTAGTAATCTGTTGTAGTTTTCAACCAACGATTAGTCCTTTCTAACTATTAGTCCTGCGTTTTGATCAAAAGTTTTGAAAAGTTGGAGAGTTGTTCTTTTCTATCGAGTCACGATTTAACTCACTCTGTACTGCCTTGACGAAGACACAATCTCCCATCTTGAGTTTCCGGGACACGAAAGATAATGGTTTACTTACAACAGGATTGGTTCGAGTCACAGAGTTAAAATTGGCCGGGGAAAGAGAATAACGATTGAAGAAGCACTTCGGTGACAAGAAATAAGATCAGAATCAGAGTGACAGGGAAAATAATCGTATTGGGTTGGAAAATAGTTCAGTAAAATAATCTAACATATAATTTTGTTCATATTTTGTTCATATTTTTTGTTTTAAGTATGATATTAAGGATGTATGTTCGACCCTCGATTATGTTAGAGAATTTTAACAGTTGGGTTGGCGAATAGTTCAGCAGATAATTTTACATATAATTTTGTTCATATTTTTTAAATATGTTTTAAGGGTAAATTAAGAGTAACAACTATGTTGAGTTACACTAAAAAATTCTTTTGTTGGCAATGTGCAAATACGAAGGAGACAGTGGTTTCTAGTATCGTAAGACTCATCAAGCCAATATGGGAAGTAAGAAGTAAGAGGTAGAGAAAGAACCAACATAGAAAATGCTAAAAGTTCTTTTCCTTGTCGATGATGAGCCGGGGTAAGCCCTACATAGAGGTAGCGATCTCTGGTAGTGTGAGTCTTATCTATCGACGTAGTTGGATACTTGTCGAGGAACAAAATTTCACGAAAAATAGATGAAAAGAACCCAAGCTAATAATAGAGTTATGTTTGTATAATATAGACTTTAAAAGATTTTTTTTTACATCGCTTTGTATTCATTTTGCTTGCTAACTTTTGAGATAACCGCCAGAATAATATTCAAATTGTTTCATAGTTTATGAACTTTTTAATCTCATTTAACATATCACAGCGTTCTTTATGAGAAGCATTTAAGCACAATTGGAGGCTATAGTGAAGCTCTCGGATGCTTATCTTTGCTTCAGAAATATTAAACTGACACGAAAACAGAGCGAGGAGACATAAAAAGACTATAGGAAGACTTTAGTTCTCATTTCGCCCGTTTAGTTTAAGATAATCAAAGAACGTTTTGCATAAATAATGAAGCGGTTTTTATATAAATATGATAGGTAGCTAGCATAAAGATATATTTTTTAGTCTATAGGTCAAATAACTTCAGTTTTGAGTTGGAATTATTATACATTTAACATCACAATTGTGTAATTTACATAAACAATTTGTGAAACATTTGGTTTCAACTGGTAAAAAATTGGAAAATTTTTTTTTTCCATTATGTTTCATTATTTTTATCAAATTACTACCTACGGTTTCTTCCGAAGGGTGGGCCCCAGTTTTCATGCGAAAATTTAATTCAAAAAGAAAAGATTTTCTTTTAAAAGAAAGATAAAAATAATAGAAACAGCAAGAGATTGTCATCCAACCTTGCCTTTAATTTTAACACTTTGTTCTAACGCTTAGCATGTTTTCTAATTAGGAAGAGGATAGTTGACACTTCCATTAATATTTTTGTTTTAACGCTTAGCATGTTTCTAATCAAGAAGATGATAGTTACTAACACTTCTTCCATTACTATTTTTATTTTTATTTTAATGTTCGATACTAACAGTTTGTTTAAACAATAGTGTTATTAAATACTAGAAGTATACTAACATCTCTTGTAGAATCTTCCGTTTTTAGAATTAGTTTTCTTTTTAACAAAGTTACTACTAACCTTAGAAAATAAAACTAGTGCTTAATTGTCGTAATAACATTTATAATAATGTTTGTTTATCGCTTATGTAGATGTAAACCTTTAAAGAAACTTTGATAGTCTAAATGGTATACGAATGAAACTAAAGCCAAAAGGATAGAAGTAGGGTAATTTCAATTAAGTTTAGGCGATAACACTTTGTTCCTATTAATGCTTAAATGAAGATTATTAAATATTAACTTTAGCAAATGACCAAAATTTTGGGCCAGTAAAGTAAAAGTAAAAACTAGTCGTTATTAAGAATAATAAAATCAAAGGAAAGCAACCTAAAAAATCACCGACTGACCAGTACCAAAAATATTTTAGGTCAAAGTGATTTACCAAAGACCATAATAACTCGAAAGGAAACTTTAATTTCTTTTACCAAAGACCATAATAACTCGAAAGGAAACTTTAATTTCTTTTCAGATAGCATAAAAGGGAATCGTAAAATTGGTAAAGTAAACAAATGAATAATTTTCTAAATGTTTAGGATTTAAACCACACACAATCCCCATGCTATATATCTGATTTTCTTTCTTTATTTATCTTCGCAGATTTGAAAAAAAAAAACAAAGACACACTCTCATACGCTTCCATAAAACATTGAGTTTCGGTCTTGTCCATTTTCAAACCATTATTTTTTATAAACCTACTTTCCAGAATACTTTCATTAGGAGAGGAATTCCCTTGGAACCTATGATAGGAATTTTCATTGTTCATTTTCTTCGACGTCTAGGAAGAATGTCCAATATTCTTGTTCATTTCTTTATGACTTGTTCCTAAGATAAGCAAAATGGGTTTTTCCATAATAACCAGTTTCTCATCCCGGCGGAGGAGACTGTATCGTGATTCGATATTATGCTTCGCAAATATAAGTCGATGGAAAAAACCTATTGCAAAGGAGCTTTAGGGTATGGTGCCACTCTGGCTGCATACCTAAAATTGTTTAGACCAAAGTAGCGTTCTTCACACGCTCGTTTATTGGTTCTTCAACATCAACCTGGCTTAGAAACCATACAGGCCTGATCCTGTCTTTTCCTCCTATTATCCTAATTTCCTTCTTCATTCAGAACACCTCAAAGGTGAGAATCCTTAACGATAAGAATTCTTGCCCCGTAGTTATTGCGTATTCTATGCAACCGCCACAGGTCCGAATATACGAGAGAACTTGGGCACACCTCATTCTGTCTTTGCAATTCACCTGGTGCAGTTATAGTTTTGTTAAAGTGAAATTACTTTATAAAGGAATTTAAATATTAACGTAAATAAAATACATATAAAGAAAGAAAATAACACACGCAATAGGCGTAGACTCTTAAACATATATATATATAAACTATGTATATATATGTTGATTATATATATATACTCTGTATATATATATATATATATATATATATATATATATATATATATATATATATATATATATATATATATATATATATATATATATATATATATATATATATATATATATATACTATATATATATATATGTGTTCAATCTAATCAGGTTATTATTTAGATAAAATATATTCTTAAACTTTTACAGCCTATATGATGTGATTTGAATGAAAGAAATTATCCTAGAGGATTTTAACGAAGTGAAACATATTCATATTTGTCAGATGAACAGTGAATTGAAAATGTTGATCTCATCTAACCAGATGCCTCATCAAATCAGTGCCAAAATGAAGCTTTAATTAATGGCGGAGGTACGAATCCATCGACATAAAGATTTATTAAATAATTAAATAGATGAGTTATAATAATAATAATAATAATAATAATAATAATAATAATAATAATAATAATAATAATAATGATTATAAAAATTATAATAATAATAATAATAATAATTATTATAATAATAAATGTTGTGTAATAATTAGATAGGATTTATTGTTATTATGTAATTTTTTAGGTCTTTTTTCGGTATTCAATGTTTCACGTTTATTGGAGTCTGAATTACGATGGTAGATGTGGGTATGTGTGAATGGGTTATTTTTAGTTTAAATTGTCGTTATTTTTCTATGCATATTTTGTACTATGACTTTAATATAGATTGTTTAATGTGCTTCTGATTCATCCCTTTTTACCCCCTATTGCTTTTCAATACGACTGTTTCTCAAACTAACAAATCAGGAGTGAAAACTCTCCTACAGAATTAATGCAGATAAAAGTGAGAGCCTTTTATAAATAAGATAATAAGATAAGGAGGTGAGACTCCTCCACGAAAATTGGCTTCTTGGTTATTGGTTTCTTGTGTTGACTTACTGGTAGGGATCTGATATCTAAATACTTTAAGCAGCCAGGCTGCCGATGAATTCCAACCTTGTGTGAAGGATCCATTAGCTTCATTACAATAGCTTGGTATAAGTCATAGAAGAACGAGTCTTCAGGTTATGCAGTAAAATATTCATCGTAGTTGGTACAGAACCAAAACAAGGTAAATAAGCGAATGAAGGAGTAAAGCAACACAACGGAAATTGTTGCAGAAATAAAAGTAAACAGAACGACACAAAAAGAAGCAGCCAATAGAACGAGAGAAAAACTATACTGTCGACCTAGCCTAGGATAGAAATCCAGCGATACAGGCTAAACCTTCCAAATATATATATATAATTATATAATATCTTATATATTATATATATATTCATATATATATATATTATATTAATATATTAATATATATTTTATATATTATATTAATAAATATATATATATATATTATATATTATATAATATATATATATATATTATATATATATATATATATATATATTATATATATTTATATATATATATATATATTATATATATATATATATATATATATATTAATATAATATATATATTATAATGTATCATATATATATATAATATATATAAATATATATTATATATATATATATATATACTATATATATATATATATATATATATATAAAATATATATATATATATATATATATTATATATTGGCCCTCTCTTTTACATATAAAGATAATTAATTTTCCTTTAATTCGGTTAATAGTATTGAAGTAATATATTTTTTAAATTTTTTTTTTTTTATGTATTTTTTTGCAGGAAGTAATTTCATTTTTTTATGTATTTTTTTTCTTTCAGGAAATAATTTTATTTTTGAATGTAATATTTTTGGTTTCTTGCAGGAGATAATTTTCTTTTTTTGAAGGAAATTTTTTTTTATCATGGGTTGGAATAAATTATGTTTTTTTTTATTTTTTTTGGGAAAAAAACTGTGAATGTAATCTTTCTGTTTTTGGAGGAAATCTTTTCGATTTTTTTTCTTAATTTTAGTAGGTTTATTTGTAACGTAGATCAGTGTTTAGATTTTCTATGAGTGGCGTCTGATTGGCTGCTTCACTCGTCGATAGACCAATCACAGTGCTGCTTTTGACGGATTGATAATTAAGCTCTGCCTCTTTTTCTGAATTCGTTATTTCTTCACTATTTCCATTGCAATCATTATTATCATTATTAATTTTGTTGTTTAGAAGATATTCAGACAAAGGAGTGACCTTTTTATTAATCAATGTCCATGTGACTTTGTATGAACTCAACAGGTTCAAACTTCGTATCTCCCGTATATTGTAATTTTTGCAATCATTTATCCGTTTATATTTTTGCAATAATTCTCGAGACTGGGTATGAATTGTTGGTCCTCTACCAGCGAGTAAATATCCATATTTATTTAAGATTTTGGTTAAACAGACGAGTAGTTTGTTAGCTTGATCATAATTTCTTTCAACAGGCGCTAATATCGTACTGTAGAAGACGATCGGTCGGTCATCGGTGTCATTAGTCATTATAATCCCTGCCGCAGCCACGTCAGTAGCATGTACAATAATTTTGAAAGGGCTTGAAGCGCTTGGGTAAGCAAGAGTCGCGTGTATGATAATTTTGAAAGGGCTTGAAGCGCTTGGGTAAGCAAGGGTTGTTGTATGTTTTATTGCCTTTTTAGCATCTTCAAAAGCTTTATCTATGGCTGGATTCCATTTTGCGGGGTTGATATTTAAAAATTGTAGTCGTTTTAATACCTGTTCAAGGATGATTTTGTGTTACTCTTCTGTTTGTGTGTGAATTAAGACATCATCCATGTAGACGCATGTGTTTTTAAGGTACTGGGTGAGAATATCGATGAACTTTTGAAACACAAACGGTGATGACACAAAACCCATGGGCAAACATTTATAGCTATAGTTGCCCAGATTAGAAGTTATAGTAAAGTATTTTTCACTGTCTGTAGATAATGGGATCGCGTAGTAGGCTTGGGTCAAATCTAATAAGGAAAACCATTTGCTTCCTTTTAATGTAAACATGGCATCTTGTAGTAGGGGCAGGCCATAGGTTTCTATTTCTTCTCTTTTGTTTAACTCTCTAAAATCTAATATGACTCTCATTCTGTTATTACTCTTCTCTAAAACAGACACAGGGAAGGCCCATGGGGAATTTGTTCTTTTCAAAACACCTGTGGCCAGCAGATTATTAAATTTCGCAAGAGTTTGAGCATATAACTTATGAGGAATTCGTCGTGGCTTCAGGGCTATGGGCGGTCCCTTGCTATTCACATGATATGGATAGATATTTTCTAGTTCGATCAAAACCTTTTCAGGTATCAAGGCGGTTTCTTCGTCAGTAGTTACCTGATTGCTCTTATCTATTAAAGGCTCGTGCTCATACTGCTGTTTTTATTTTTTATATTTTTTTCAAAAAATTGCTTAACCCCCAAAGTTTCAATTTTGTTTTTTAATTTAATATGATTATTTTCAGTTAAATATGGGTTCAAAAACTAATTTCCCTTATATCTTCCAATAATTCTTTAAGAAACTAGAGAACTACGGGACCGTGCACAGAAGTGAGAGGCAATAGGGGAATTTTTGAAAGAGACAAATTAGAGAGAAAAATCTTTCATGCGCATACTTAATATTAAAATTTTTATTCCTACTCAATTTTATAGTTTTGTTTGTAACAGGATCAATCAAATCAATAAATCACGTCTAAAATCCTATGGCCCCTGTTCAAAATGTTTTAAAAAATTTGATAAGCCTAATATATTTGTCTTCAATATTTGCAAACATCAAAACATTTATCAATATATTTTCTAACCAAGTTTAAGATCAAATTCAAATAGTTTTAAAATGTCAAATCTGGCAATTTTAGAAATTTGTTTGCCCGCTAGCATATAACGCCTATGGGGGCTTGCTATTTTGCAAGAGCGTCCAGAATAAAATATTTTTTCTCGAAATCAACAATCGCCGGGCCCCCGGGGCCCCGACGAGATAGTTCTAATATTACCTTATTTAATAGTCATGAACCTGATATAATTTCAAGTCGTCAATCGCACAAGCTTTCTCTTCTGTCACAGCATCGACCGAAACTTTTTCAATGTTACAACATCGCTCGTTTGCAGTATTCAAGACAGCTGGACTTGACAAGCGACTTGTCTCATTGCTCTCACTTTCCACTATATGGTTCATAACAGATACATCATTTAATGAATTTGATTTAAAAAAGATATATCCCGCATGCAAAGGGTCTACAGTTGTAATAAAATTTTTACTTTGTACACTACCAATACATTTTGAACCATCAATTTCAATCCTTTCTTTGACATAAGTATCATTTAATATAACATTTTCATCAATTGGAATATTTTTATTCATCATACTACCACTAATTTTTGGTGGTAAAACTTTATTTCTATCTTGTGAATAAGAATGCAAATCCTTCACAATATCATTATTTAACAACTGTCTATTTACAAAAATTTTATTTATATGTTCACTATTTTTAATTCCATTTCTATTAATAGTAGTATTTGATTTTTCATTACTATTAGTACTGGTGTTATTTCATGTCTTGAATTATTAATTTATTATATTATTATTATTAATTATTATTTCATTATTATTATTATTATTAATCTATTATTATTATTAATTATTATTATTATTATTATTATTATTATTTATTATTCAATTATTATTATTATTATCATCATTATTATTATTATTGTTATTATTATTATTATTATTATTATTATTATTATTATTATTATTATTATTATTATTATTATTATTATTATTATTATTATTATTATTATTATTATTATTATTATTATTATTAGAACTCGAATGTTCTGTTTATTTTAACACTATTTTCACAATTAACATCAGACTTGTTGATATCTTTGGGAAATTCTGGATAGATGTTACTTCCCGAATTTGACCTATTATTTTCACGAACTTGCCGCTTAGATGGTTGTTGGCTCGAAACAGTCCCGTTCTAAGGAGTTTTTTCCGAAGCTTGAAATCGCGTTACGGGTGACTGTCATTTTCGCTTATTGGTAAACAGTAACGGAGAGAGAGTTCAATTCTTTTGGATTCACATCGTATTGCCTATGGAAGAAGCGAGAAATGAAATAACATAACTCATTTTGCAGCGTTTAAGTAAAAAGTGTTTATTAAATCCATTATATTCTACTTGAATTTCTGTGTTTTGATTTCGGCCCTTCCTCGAATTTCTTTCACAACCTTTTTTTTCTTCTTTCATCCAGCCGAGTGGCTTTTGTCCTTGAATGAGCGTTAAAATAGAGCCTGCCTCTCAGCCAACGTCTTTGCTGCCTCCCGGCCAGGCTGGCGTGAAAAATGCGTTGTTGTCATCGTTACGGGGAGGCAGAGTCAGGTTTTGGCGGAATCAATTTTCGTGCGAGAGACTCTGTCTGTTCTGTGAGTCTGTTTCAAGGAAGTCTGTTCTCCCTCTCATGTGATTTACGCTTACGAAGCCACATCTTTTCACCCGATTGAGATTTCCTCCGGAGCTCGTCAGGCCGCATCTCCCTTTCTTAGAAACATTTCACGAACTCGTTGACGAAGGGTGGGAAAATACAAGTCTCCCTGTTCCGATCTCAAACAATCATCTTCTAAAAGCAAGCTGAATAAACCAATTGTTTTTTCGACGATGGCAAATTTGAAAAATATAATAGAAGAAAACGCCAAAAAGAGGATATAGGCAAATAAGAGATAGACACAACCAAACGAACAAACGGTTCATCCACTGTGTTCATCGATGTGATTGAGTTTGAATATAGCATTCGTAGCACTTAGCAAACTGATGACTCCTAAGAATCAAACGCTGGTAAACTTGATTTTGAAACGGTTAAATGGGCTATAAGTTTCTTTCAGTGGGGGACTTTATTTCCCTTGAAGCCTTGTTCTTGGTTTTTAGTGGGGCAATTTCCACACGGCGTCATTTCACAAGTGAATTCATTGTCGGAGGGAAGCAAAGTTGCCGTTCCCCCTTTCCCCTGGGGATTGTGTTTTTGTTGAGGAGAGGGCAAATTTTGCCGATTCCCCCCGCCCCTTTTTCCTTTCACGCGAGTTTCCTTGGAAGTTGAACTTGCTTGACTTTTTTTGAGTCAGTCTTTTTTGTTGGAAAACCCATTCTTATACTGACTATTTTTAAAATCAAGACCTATTTAATGAGTCAGAAAACGTTATGCCTTAAGATGGAAATTCTGTTTGACATTTCAAATGTTTGGGTAGCGTCGTTCTTCTGTTACTACCCCCCCCCCGCGTTGTTTTTTGTTGTTTTTTTCTTGTTGTTTTTTTTTTAAAAAATTTAAATTTAGCAACGAACTTATTTCTTATTCATTGTTGGAGGGGAGAAACGCAAAGTGGGCCGTTCCCTTCCTGGGGCAGGGTTGTGGAGTCGGTTCAAAAATTTTCCGAACTCGACTTTCGACTCCGACTCCCCCTCCTTCAAAAAATTAGATAACACCGACTCCTACTCTTCCGACTCCCCGACTCTTTTCCGACCTCTTTGAAAATTACCGACCTTCGCGACTTTTACCCCGACTTTCGACTCCACCCCCCTTTTTGAAATAATTACCGACTCGACTTTTCGACTCCGGAACTTACTCCACTATTTTACTTTCGACCCAACACTCTTTTGAAATTTACCGACTTCCGACTCCCGACTTTCGACTCACCCTCTAAGAAAAATTATCTAAATATCACCGTATTATATATATAATATCTAATATATATATATATAATAATATATATATATATAAAAAATTTAAAATTATAATATATATAATATTATATATTAAAAAATTTAATTTTATTATATTATATATATAATATATATTTTTATAATGAAGCAGGTTTTGTTGTTAACCCACTCGACCTGTTGTTAATATGGTGTTGTTTTTCGTTGGAACTATAAATATGTTAATAAGATAGGTATAGATCTACAAGTAACAACATTGTGTTTTCAGAATGGAAAAATTCTTAGGGCGTGTTAGGGTGTGACAGAAGAATTGACTAAAACGAGGGAAAAGCAAGTTATCAGAGTGCGTGGGGTGGCTGTGAAGAGGCGGGTAGATGGAAGAATCACATACTACGTTGAAAATGGTTTACAACAAAACAACCCATGTGGAAAGGATGGATGATAGTTGGTTGGTTTAAGCGGATGTATCGTGGTGAGTATGCTGGGAATCGCCGGCTGGGGGAGACCAAGGAAAAAGTGGATTGAGTCAGCAAAGGGATTCCTGGAGGCAAGCAGAAATCTGGAGTTTAGCAGAACCCGAAAAGAAAAGGTGGGATTAACAGGAGTGAATGGCGGTTTGGTTTTTTTGTGAGACGGGTATGATTTGTGGGGGCCCCCCCCCCACCCTAGGTTAACGTAATGAACCCCTGAGATTTCTGCGCGAGATGCCATAGTGAGGGTCCGTTCGTGAAGCTCTAGGGTGGATTTTTCTTACTGTGACGAGTTTCTCACTAAAAGGTATTAAGGGGGCGGTAAGCCTGGAAGCTTTCTTTTCGACTTTCGCCATATTATTCTATTCTTCTACTTTTTTTCTGTTTCCAGTGCATGCTACGCACCTTAACCCCAGTCTTGCGGGGAGAGAAGGTGGGTGATGATAATGATGATGAATGATGATGATATTGAAATATATATAATATATATTATATATATATATATATATATATATAATATATATATATATATAATATATATATATATAATATAATATATATATATAATATATATATATATATAGAGGAAAGGCCAAGATAGAATTAATTCGGTTTTTTTTTTAGATTAAGCCGTTTTACCCCACACACACACTATAATAATATAATAATAATAGATATATATAATATATATACTATATATCAATATATATTAATATATATATATATATAATATATATATATATTATTATAATATATATATATATATATATATATATTATTATATATATAATAATAAAATAAACTTCAATAAAGAGAAGAGACAGGGTCCAATATTTTTGATATATATAGAGAAGCTAGAAAGCCCAATTTTTCACCCCCTGAAGGTGGATCATAATATTCTTATTTTTCAGAGCCAATTTTCATGGAAAGAGCAAACTGTAAAGCTTCTTTTCCTTGACCTCTAAAAACGCCGTTTTTTCAATGTTTTTTCTGTGTCTGGTAGTCCATGCTAGAAGGTATATGCGAACTATTTTCTAGAAAACTTTTTGCCATTTTTGAACATTTTTTTTTTTTCAACTTTTCTTTTTTTTTTCCGAAATGACTTTCAAACTTGACAATATACATCAGATTGTTAGACTTGTATCATGTTCAAAATGAGAAATCGCCTTTCTAAAAGAAAAACATTCTACTCCTTTCAGCCTCTCCTCATATCTTTTACCCTCAAAGCCAGAATCATTCATTGTTGCCGCCCTACTTACATATTTGCGATTTAATTTACTTAAAACAACTAAACAAATTTATTGCTTTATTCCTTGCTTCGGCAAACCACTGATAGTTACTTTCAGATTGCTGCTTAAACTCTAAATCTTTTTTTTTGGACCACACCCTTAATGTACAATCAACAAACATATAAGATATTAGAGAATATTCGTCAATTTGAGGAACAATGGAAATAAATGAAAAAAACCCTTGCACCTTTTATACCCTAATTCAATATATATAAATAGAAAGAAAAATAAAAAAAAATATACTGAAACATCCGCACTAACAAACAGAACAAGATCTACAATATTAATACATCTCAACGATCAACTTCATTGAAATCATTTTATACATAAAAATAAACATTATTCACCTTACTAAGCAGTGCCAACTTTGCGTATCATCTGGCAAACTTCTAGAAAAAACTTTACAGAGAATAAGTAAAGTCCTATTAACTGAATACATAAGCCTAATATAGAGAATATAAAACCTATATAATAGAATATAAACTACATATATTTAATATATCATTAATAATATAATATAATATATATATATTATATATATATATAATAATAATATTATATATATATATTATATATTATGTCCCAAAAGTAGGTGTACTGATGTCGTATTTAATTATGTACTGGACTAATTAACCTGAATTACAAGTTATCTCTTCCAAGTAAAAGTATGACCCTTTGCGCGAGGTTTACAATAAAACAGCGGTTTCCAATCGTTTTTTTCTTCCATTGTTCAATTTAGGGCCAAAAAAAGTAACCCGGGAAGTCCATTTTTCCAAGAACGCTGGTGTTTAGTTTTCACGTGTTACAGTATTTTTATGTTTTTCCATCGTACCAAAATGCATGCCCCGCCTTCAAACTTCAATCTTTACAACTTCAGGGAAGAGGTAGAATTGCACGGAGGCTAGATCTTGGATCTGTATGGAGGGGGATGTGGGAAGTAATCTTGAAAATGTTTTTTCTCTTCGTCCAGAAAATTCACATAATTGAGAGGCGCTAGTGTGTTGAGTATTTAAAGCGCGTTAATCAGTGGTGCAGCACCAATCGTTGGCAAATGTCCCCTGTTCTGATTTGCTTGAACTCGTTTTTCGAAGTCGTTTCAGACATCTTTTGTAACAAGACGTGATTAGCTGTCCCTGTTCTGAGGGTACAATTTCTTGTGCACAATACCACAGTTGTCCCAAAAACCAATAAATCAGTGTTTTCACATTAGACTTGTTCAAGAGTGCTTTTTCCAGACGAGAAGGAGAAATTTTTTTTTTGTGTTGCCCTTTCCGCACTTTGCGTTTGGTTTCAAGATCGTGCTCCAAAAACCCATGTTTCATCGCCTGTTATAACTTTATTCAAAAAATTGTGCTCCATTTCAAGTCTTTAAGTTAAATCTTGCCACAATTTTTTGACCCTGTTTCGCTTTTCCTGCTTCACAGACAAGGTCTTGGCACTAGCTTTTGCAAACAATTTTTTCGCTGCGTGCAAATGATTCGTGAAATTCTATGAATTGCATTTTTTTTATCCAAGCAGTTCCTTCTTCTGCAATCACTCACTCTAACACTGACAGGCGGTCTCTTTCCATCCAGTCTAAACAACTTCACATTTTCATCGGTTTTATTAACGGAGATTGGTCTTCCACAACGAGGGTTGTTTTCAACATTTTCTCGGCCCTTTTTGCAAGCTTTGTGCCACTTAAAAACCATAGTTCTCGATAGAGTGGCATCCCCATAAGCTTTCGTTTAAGAAGCCAAAATGTCTCAGCTGGGCAGACTTGTTTACGCTTTCCAAACAACACGACATTCTGGATCAAGCGTCAACCTGCTGTTCAAACATTTACCCACCTGCATCGCAGAAAACGTAACGAGGATAGCAAACACGCCCATGCACAAAAAAATGTAGTGCTAAAACGTAACGAGGTTAGAACAACAACGCCCAGTACCATAACACCACGAATGTTGTGCAAGAAGACTTTAAATAATTGAGTTAAACAACTGGATAATGGAATAAAATGAAAAAATCAGATATAGGAGTAACCACAACTTAAGCTAATCCACTCCCCGTATGTACGCCAACGATGACAGCTCAAATTCTCACCAGCTCGTTCATGGGATTTCAGTAAACTTTACTTTTTTTGTGACAAGAGGAGTATAATAAATAAATATAATAAATATCATATTATATAATATATATATATATTAATATTTATATATACTATAATATATATATATATATATATATATATATATATATATATAATATATATATATATATATATTATATCTTTCCTTTCTTTTCTTAAAACCTTCCTCTTTGGCCCCTCCCCCTTTGGTTGTTGGGCCCCAAGATTGGGGGGTAGGTGCTAGGGTGCTGTACAAGCATCGGAAAGGAAAAGCAGTAGGAAGAAACATGACCAAAACGTCGAACAAAAAGGCCCAGCCTTACCGCCCCACCTCTTTACCATTAATTAGGAAGAGTCGTCACAGACAGAACAAAATCCACCCTAGGAGCACATCATGGGAGAACGCGACGGACCCTCACTATGGTAATCGTCAATGTAAGGTTCATCCCCTGGGCCAGGTGGGCCACAAACCATGTGCTCCCATACAAAACCCCGCCATTCTCTCCTATCATGCCACCTTTTATTCTCGCCTCTGCAAACTCACATTTTCTCTCCTTCAGACATTCGTTTCACCGACTAAATCCACTTCCTCTTCGGTCTCCAGCGGTCGGTTCCCCCCAACACTCTACAATACATCCGCTTAAACCAACCGGCTATCATTCAAATTCTTTCCACATGACCAAACCATCTCAACATAACTTTTCATTTTTCTTTTCAAATTTCTCCTTCTCGAGCACAGCCCCCCACCCCCCCACCCCTTTCTTTCAACACCGCACAAACACAAAAACCCCGCACTGCTCTCCTAATACGTGCGGGCGAATATACGCAGCACCATTAGATTTCATTCCCCTCGAACATTATTAATTCTTTTCACCACCTATGCATGAGCCCCCATAAGGAAAGAATTGTCACATGACTGCTTGATCTGAACACAACACTTGAACTTCTAGAAAGAGAAATCTATACTTTCCTTATTTTCCAGACCAATCAGTCTCACTAAACCATACAATAACACACGGTAACAACATAAACCCTCCTCAATGATAAGACTCTTCTTCAGCACAAGCACAACTCAGGACTTAGTCCCGGGTGT
>JABUQX010125181.1:0-39810 GCA_015478945.1 Trachelipus rathkii
ACACTCGCCTACTCACTATACCAGCCCACACAAAACTCGCCGTAAGAGTATGATAGAGTTGGTTATTTAACTATTGCTGTGACGTTATGAGAACTTTGTTAATTCTAACAGTATTATTTGTGATTAAGGTGTGTATTGATTCTTGTTGTGGCGTTATATTCTTAGTTCTAGGTCTGTGCCATATGTTTTTATTGATCGTGAAAACTTTGCTAGTATGTTAGTTAGGTGTAGGTTATGCTTAATTTTTTTTGTTGTTTTCTTAAAATAGTTACAATGCTAATGAAAATTAACAGTGATGTGTTAGAGCTTTATGTTTGACAACCAGTGCCGGTATAGATAAGTTTTGTAGGTAGTTGGGTTAGTTACTCCTACTGGTGATTTGAGTAGGGAACTTGATAATGTTACCATTTATAATTTTTTACAATGTGTAATATTAATTTAACATTGAACCATGTCAGAGAGAAGTGATAGAAAAGGAAAAGAATGCTTCTAAGTTTATGGAACAGTTCTCAGTAACCTTATCGTTAATAAGAATAAAAAAAATTTGTTAATATGAAAGCCCCTCTTATTCATAAATTAGGTATGTTTAGGCATTGTTATAGTTCTTAGTTTCCCAAAATATGTTATTGTTAGGTGAGTATGTTTGCAAATTATTCATTAGGATTATGATATTTAGCCAAGGTTTAGTATGATAAAGAGTTTATTAAAAGTTTTGTTAAAAATCATCACTATGTGAGCGAAAATTTGTCATTAGATATGCTTATAATACTGCAGTAGTGGCTGCTCTTGAAGTCAAACTCCAATGCTTGCCTGGTTTTATCTTTGGCAGTACTAATATACTGCCGCTAAATGGTTCTCGCTGTTGAGTCATTCGTAAAGGTATGTTAGTTTCTTGTTTTACATAAGATTCTTATTTCATATTATGTATGTAGCTTTATTGAGTGTGAAAACTTTTGATATGTCATACCCTTTTTGTTCACAGTTCTCAGTATGGTATGACCTTCACTTCCTAGTCGAATTCTTTAATTTATTTTCTTATATTACTATGATAATATTAAATTAACATTATTGTTTGATGTTTGAAAAAAGTGTGCATAGGATGCCTTTTCTAAGGATACCTTGCTACTTTTACCGAGCTTAATTTCCCAGCCAAGTGTCTGATAATTCCTATTTAAGGTAATTTAATGAACACTTCGGTAAATGGTTCTGATCCTCTCATAACTGATAAATATGAGAAAAAAGGTAAAGTTGAATACGTATGTATTCGGTTGATTCAGTATAGAGAAGATACCATTTATTAAGATAGAGATATCCTCAGCATATGCCAAAATACTACATTTAATATATTTTCACAGAAATTATACTTAGATCAGTAGATCATGGTTGGATGGGAGGAGTTGTATGGATGGATTGCTTTACTGGATTTTTACTTGATTTATTGGTATTATTGGGGTTCTTTTTTTTTATTTCATCAATATAAACGACATATATTTTTACCGTTATAAGCATTGTATGTAAAATACTTTTTAGTAAAAGTCAAAATATTTTTAAATAAAAACAAAAAATAAATAATCAAATTGAAACATTCTGATATTTTTAAAATAAAATGAAAGTAACAAAAAATAATAAAATGTTAAAAAAGCACAACGCAAAACAAAATTATTTTTTTAACGAACTAGAAATAATAATTAAAATTCACATTTAAAACCAACAGTTTAAAACCAAAATAATTTAATAGTTTTTTTTTTCTAAAATTAAAAAAAGTTTAAAAAGACAAAAAATCTAAAAATAAAGAAAATTAAACTAAAGAAAATAAAGAAAGTTTTTTAAAAACAAAATTAATTTTTTATACAAAGACACTAATATTACCAAATTTGCAAATAAAGTAAAACTTTGAGCTAACTAAACTAGTTTAAGTTCCATATTTAAACAAAGTGATATCCATAATATGACTTTAATCACAATAGATCAATAGACAATAGATCAAAAGAGGAAAATAACCTAATTGTAATTTTGTGTTTTACAAGACGTTCTTTTTCGTTCTTGTTTGGTAATGAACAATGGCAAAAAATTTTTTTTAAAGTTATAAACACAAAAAAGAATAATTTTAGTAAACACAAAAATGTAAAGAAACAAAACAAAAATAAATAAAAAGTATTGGTGTTAGTTATACAGAAATATGACTTGATCAATAGCATCAATAGATCAATAGATCATTTAGAGATGGGATGGGGGTATGGAGGGCAGTTGATTTACTGATTTACTGATTTTAGCTGCTTTAGGTATGTAAAACATAACAGATTTTAATAAAAAATTATGACTGAATCAATAGATCAATAGATCAATAGATCAATAGAGTCAATAGATCAAATAGATCACGGATGGGTTGGAAGGGTAGGGCTGGATACAGGTTGATTTACTGATTTTACTTTGAGTCTACTGCTTTGGGCTATGTAAAAATGCAAATTTTTTTAAAGTTATTAACATAAAAAGAAGTAAATCTTTAGTAAAAACAAAGTTAAGAAACAAAAAAATTAAAAATAAAAGTTTTGTATTTTTTTTCAATAAAGATATATAATGTTGAATAGGACAGCAATCAATAGATCAATAGATCAATAGATAACGGAATGGGTAGGAGGGTGGCTGGAAGGTAGTTTGATTTACTGATTTACTGAGTTTACTGCTTTAGGGTATGGTAAAACATAACAATTTTAATTAATTAAATATTTGACTTGAATCATATATCAATAGCATCAATATGATCAATAGATTACAGATGGTAGGGAGGGGTGGAGAGGGGACATGCTCTATGTCCCTATGAAGTGACTGCTAAGGGTATGTAGGACGATAACACCCTCCCTTTTCTAGAAACACTGACTTGAATCATTATATCAATAGATCAATAGACATCAATAGATCAATAGATCACAGATTTGTAGGAGGGTGGCTGGAGGGTAGTCTGATATTGGTTATTTTTCAGATTATACTGCTTTGGCGGTATGTAAAACAGAACAATTTTAATAAAAAAATTATGACTTGAATCCCTTAATTTCAATTTATCAAATATATCCAATAGGATCAATAATCAATAGATCACGGATAGGTAGGAGGGGTAACGTGGTTACAGTTGGTTTACTGATTTACTGATTTACTGCTTTAGGGTATGTTAAAAATGCAAAGTTTTTTAAGTATAACAACAAAAAGAAATAAATTTTTTAGTTTGAGCAACTTGTAACATCTCTATCCATCACCAATATATACAGTTAACGTTTACATCAATATATACAGTAAATTGACAATTGAATAGGGTTAATCAATAGAGCAATCGATCATTAGATCAATAGATCAAGGATGGGTCGGAGGGGGTGGGAGGGTAGGTGGGTGTTGTGATTTACTGATTTACTGAATTTACTGCTTTAGGGTATGTTAAAACATAACAATTTAAAAAAAATGTTTGATTGAATCAGAAAAGACTTCAATAGCATTAGATCAAGTAGACCAATAGATCACGCGTTTTGGTCAGGAGGGTGGGCTGGATACAGTTTGATTTCTGATTTACTGCTGTTCTAGGGTATGTAAAAATGAATTTTTTTTATGTTAAAACACAAAAAAGAATAAAAATTTAGAAGTTAGAGAACAAAAATGTTTAAGAAACAAAAACAAAAACAAAAAGTTTTGTATTATTATTATACAAATATTGACTATCCAATAAACCAATAGATCCATAGATCAATGGATCAATAGCACATCAATAGATCACGGATGGGTTAGGGAGGGGCAGGGGGGATGTTAGGGTAGTTTGATTTACTGATTTACTGATTTACGCTTTAAGGGTATGCAAAACATAACAATTTTATAAAAAAATATGACTGAATCAATAGATCAATAGATCATAGATCAATAGATCACGGTGGGTAGGAGGATAGGCTGGAGGGTAGTCTGATTTACAGATTTTACTGATTTACTTGACTTTAGGGTATGTAAAAATGCAATTTTTTTTAAGTTATAAACATAAAAGAATTTTATTTTTAGAAAAAAAAATTAGTAAACGAAGCAATAAAAAATAATAAAAATTGTGTTATAGTATACAAAAAGATACTTGAATCAATAGATCAAAATTGATCAAGTAGATTCAATAGATCACGGATGGTTAGGAGGGTGGCTGGAGGGTCAGATTGATTACTGATTTACTGATTACTGCTTTAGGGTATGAAAAACGGCAAATTTTTTTACGGATAATCAGTTTTTGATGGAAAGAAAGAAATTTTTAGTTTAAACAAAATGTTTATAAGCAAATTAAGCAAAAATAAAATAAAAGTTTTAAAAAGTAATAGATTCTTTTTTAAATTGCATACTACAGATATTTTGGAATTTGGTAGACATTTAGTAAACAAAGATTAACTTTAAAAAAACTACAATAATAACGAAAGTGATATATTAAATAATGAACGACCCTAAGAAATTGCCAAGACGAATCGGCAATTGACTTTGTAAATATATAATAATATATTAATATATATATTATATGATATATAATATATATATATATATATATACTATATATCTTATATATATATATTTATATATATATATATATATAATATGTGATGTATGTGTGTTCGTATAGAGGCATTATTAATATTATATATATATATTATAATATATATATATATATATATAATTAATATAATATATAATATATATATAGATATATAATATAATATATATAGTATATTAATATATTATTATATTATATATATATATATATATATATATATATATATATATATATATTATAATATAGATATTTATAATATATATATATATAATATATATATATCATATATATTATATATATAATAATATATATATAATTATAATATATTATATATATATATAATATATATATATAATACTATATATATATTAATATATAATATATATATTATGTGTGTGTGTGTGTTCGTTTAGCCATAATTAATTATATAATAATTTAACCTATAGGTGATTTGTTAAGTAGGCTATATATATATATATATATATATAATATATATATATATTAAGTATATATATAATATATATATATATATAATATATATAATATATATATATAATGATACGTGCATATATGTGTGTGTTAAAGGTTTGTTTGTCGAGTAATGCCCGCAATAATGATGTGAAACTAATGATGGAGCATGACAGTGTGTGCCGTGTGTGTGTGTTTATTACGGGTACATTTTTCCCCTGTTCCTAGAAGTAGAGCAAGATATATGCCCGGAACTCCTACCTTCTCTGTTTCTTTGTATTCCCCCCTTCTGTCTATCATGTCAAATCTCGTTTAAGATTTATGCGGAAAACAGGTGCCTTAAAATTCAAAATCTTCATTCACCTCCAAGACAAAAGGATTATAATTTAGTACCTAGAAAAATAACACGTGGAGCTCCACGTATTTGCCTCACGCGAGGTATATATCGACGATTGAAATTAGGGAGACAATGATAAGAAAGAGCTGCTGATGCAGGAATGTCCGTAGAAAATGCCAACCGAGAAGAGAGCGAACGAGAGCAGTAAAAAACGCTGAAACCTGCGGAGGTAAAAAGAACCGCGACGAGAACGAAAGGGCTCAGGCTCAAGTCAAGACCGATATACCGGAATCGAAAGTACCACACGGAATAAAGAGAATATACAAGTATCGTATCAGAAAAAAAGTGAACCATGAAAAAATGCCTAAACATACTAAAAATATAACGTTAGTGTTTGCCAAGAGTATTTAGCAGTAAATCTGGCATCTGTCGTTTTTCCTGTCGATATTACTCCCTATACGATAATTATAGTATGAATGATAAATTATATATGATAGTAATAGTATGAATACATAGATACCGATAGTAAGAAAGATCAATGTAGTCGGAATATAAAAATGATTACGTATATAAAATATTATAATGTAATATATAAAGTCACCTGCTTATGTGCATTATGAGCTGAAAGGGAAAACATCCCTGCTGGTTAGTCATGCTATACAACTGTTACCAAAAAGAAGTAGAGGAGAGGTACCTGTAGGCCAAAGGGGCGACAGGCCGGATGCCATGAGAAGACTGAAGGTTCAATTTTTTAATAATTTGCCGATCAGTCGAGACAATACATGAGTCGAAACAGCGATGGTGCACATTATAGAGAGAAGAAGATTTAACTATATTTTCCAAATCTGGTTTATTTAGTATATAATTCTCTTATATTACGAATATTTCAATACACAGAACCTATAACAGTATTGTTGTGTTGCTCTATTTGAGCCAATAGGAACACGTCAAAAACCAAATATATATAAGGTCTTGCTTAACTTGATTACACAGCTGAAAACCGAAGCTCTATAGTGAATTATACCTAAACTTCACGTAAATAATACTGTCGGAAATCACAGACAATGACATTACTCATATATCAGTCTGTGCTAATCTCAAAAATATTATTGTACCAATGTGTACACACAAGAAAAGCCCGAAACCAACCCAACCGAACCCAACCTTAACCAAGCCAGTAAGACAACAACCAACCTAACACCCTAACCAAGCAAGCCTTAGTATCGCTATACATCTCTTGACTATTACAATACAGTTTTCATCTAACGCATTAATAACCCTAAACTGCGTAACTCGATATTTTACATCTGTAATTCTCAAATTGTTTCGTCTATAACCATTTAACAAATTCTTCTAACACACATAAACATACTAAAGTAAACCATTTAAACACCACTAAAGCCTCCGTAAAGCAGAAAACTGACCTACATTCTGCTCTCCCAATAGCGTCTATCACCATCTTAACGAACATCTAGACCAATCCACAACGCAATCTCGTGAAACATCAATAACACGTGAATAGCAATAACACAACTAAATTGCCTCCATCCTTCTCTTTAAATCGTCTCGTTCTACAATGAGAGCACATTATGAAATGAATAACAGAGAAATATTATTTAATATAATAATAAATATATAAAATATCCTTTCTATATACGACACGCTATGTTATAGATGCTGTCGGCGACCCAATTTATGCCCTAAAATCGGGTTAACTAATTTAGGTACCAGTGCTCTCAGGAAGTAAATCATCACTATTAGTCTAATAATATAAAATCAGTACAAATTATGAAGTTAAACAAAATATAATATTATCCAATAATATAATTATTATGTGTACCTGTATATTGAAATAAATACTGATATCTTATTAATTAATAGAATATCATTCTATTGTAAAGTGGTTAATCGATATTGGAAATATCCAAAAATTTACAAATAGATAAAATAAAATAAGAATTAAACAGGTTCCGAAAATCTTTAAGGCCTATGTGATGTACATATGTTTCCTAAATATGTTAGTATTTAGAGTAACAGATATAAGATATAATCATATGAATAATATTACTATTATATATAGTATTTAATAAGTTATATGAAAATTAATAAACATACAATACAATATATATTACATTTACTTTATAGTTAATTAAAGTAATAGACAGTGTATAGGTGATTGAAGTAAAATTAAGGTCAAGAATAGTATACTCACATCAGAAGGTTTTATGAAGAACGATAGCAGACTGAAAATTTAAGGATATGCGAAAGATGAACATGCTGTACTTGTGACTGCTTATACTTAAGTAGCCGCTAATGTGTGTTGTGCCAGTAACTTGCTAAAGCATATATGTACTTTAACCTCTTGCGAGGTATATCCCGTAAATATTACCACCTACTGTAGCTTTGACTAGCTGCTAGGGTAGCTACGGTTATGGCTTACTTAGACGGAGCTACTTTGTGTACTTGTAACTTGTCCTTGAGTTAAGTGAAAGTTGTGTATATCTTATACGAAGCATTTCTTATGTAACTTTTACCATACTTGTCCTTTGCTTTTTATCCATTTTCCGGTCATGTATTTGACATTTTTGTTATATAAAATGTATTCCTATATTATAATATATTTCCCCCGATTTTGTAATGATATTGATAAAAGAGAGTATGTCCAAATCTCTATTAATATTAAGTACTCAGATTTATATATATTATTGTTTATTTTTATATAATTACATTAATGGTATCTGAGACCATTTGTATTTGAAACCTATTATGAGTTCTGATCTATATTATTTCACTGGTATCGGACTTAGATATTGATGTTAATAATATACTTAATAGACAGTTTTTAATGCGGAATATAAGTTATATATTAATATATAAATAATAATCACTATATAGTTATATAATCCAATATAATAATAATGAGTTTGAATAAAACTATAATAGAGAAGGCCTACAAGACTATAAAGTATACTTACTAAGTAATAAATATAATCACTATAATAAGCATATATAAATAATTATAATATCCTTTTATTATTAAATAAGAAATTAATATATATATAATTATTATAACATATAATAAAAATAAATATTAGATATAATATTCTATAAACTAAGGTGACACTAGACTTATTATGCATTGTATATAATTATATTAAGCTATATGATAGGTATTTAGGTTAGCAACATATTAAATACATGCAACCTAATATATAGGGGTTAATAGTCAGATAGCCACACTCGAAATACTATATATATATACTTATATCTTATATACTATATATATATATATATTAATATTAATATATATATATATATATTATATATCATTTCATCATCATAATCATGCAAGTTCAACACCTTATTCTCCCAAAGATAACTGGGGTATAATAATAGGATTAAGGGATTCGTTAAAATATTTACCTATGAAACATGGAAACCCAGTAGTAGAGAAGGTATGACTATCAAGTCTAAATTAAGAAAAGTCAGCTATTACCATCTCACTTTTTATTAAACCTATATAAAGTGGGGGTAACTCGCTACGTGCACAGAAAATCCACCCTAGAGGTTCACGAGACCGCACGACGGACCCTCACTATATGCTAGTTCGTTCGCCAATGTTGGAGGGTTACTATCCCTGTGGCCCAGTAGTGGGCCACAATAACATACACCCTTCACAAATACCCTACCTATTTATCTTACTCCTTTATGCGACTTATTTTCATCGACCCTGCCAAATAACTGCACATTTTCAACTCCTCGAGATCTATCTTTTTGACTGACTCTAATCTCAGACTAAATTATCTTCGGTCTCCCAGCCCAGTCGATTCACCAACAACAAACCTCACACCACATATATAGTATATATATCAATCCACTTAACCTAACCGAATTCTACTCGAACCAATCTTTTCCACATATAGACCAAAACTTCAACTAGTAATACGATACTTTATCATTTATTCTCTCAATATACCCATTTTTTCGATTACCACTACAACTCTGCTAATACGTTTATCATTCCTCATTGTTAGTATTATATATTTCTTTTGAGATCTTTATTTTTTAAGGGCCTCTTTCTTCATCGTATTAAGCAAAGATTTATTGTTTATTTTTTTTATCACCATAATAAGTATTATAAGAAAAACACATTATACTTAAGATCTAACCTCTTATTCCAGAACCATAGATCGTTTACTACATTATACATTAAACACAGGTTATTACAATTATGTACCATCGGACGCAAGGAGCACTAGCGTCACTCAAGATCTATAGTCTGCTTTATCAATCCACCTAATGGATTATGAATTATGTTCACACTCAGTCACTCCTTCCTATCGCAATTTCTAACCACTTAGCGGTGACTTAACACTCGCAATCATTCCGTTCTCCTTTTTCGTAAATAACATATTATTATGATATTCCTCAAAAAGATATTTAATAACTACAGATTTGTCCAAAGCTGTCAACACATCTAGCATACACATTCACACCGTATGGTACTTACCCTCACACATCACGTTAGTAACGATAACCGTCCCTGACTTACTCTACCGATCTACTTCAATACCCAATCCTTAGTTTTATCACACGCCTCAAAATCATATTCTATCCATCTTTTGTATCTCTCTCATAACTCTCCTTCAAGAATTTCACCTGCCTACAAAACCTCCAATGATTACTATAGCGACAGTGTCATTCCAGTCATATACATTATTCGGCATACATTATTTTTATATTAGTACACTATGATATTATCTTCTTCAGAATAGTCTGATTATATTTCTATTGTTCAGAGTAGGGAAATACTTTTTTGGAGTGCACGCTTTGATTTATTTAATGATTTTATGAGTATCTTAGCTTATAATGATTGATATTTTTTAACAAATGTAGATATAAATTCTGGGCAATCTCTAATACGCTTATATGGTAGTTTTATAGTATATAAATATTTATATAGTAGCGATATAGATGAGTATGATTTATATTGAGGATTTGGAGAGTAGTATATATAAACACTAAAAACGTTTAATATGTGAGTAGTAGTATATTATAGTTCCTGAAGGTAATATGGAGTTATATGAAGTAAGAGGTCAAGTATTAGTATCACGTTTATTAATAGAATAGGTAAGGAGGTAAAAAATGAAAACTGGAGAAGAGATATTATAGTTAAGTTAAGTTAGTTTATTTAATTATTTGTTGTAGGGAAGATATATGTTTATATTTTAGGATCGGAAAGAGTGCGATGTCGAATGAGTGAAGAAGAACTAATTTGGGGAAGTATAAGGTGCGTTTTTTAGAAGTTATAGAGGTGTGTGGATCAAATCTGTACATTGAAGACAAATGGATTTGGAATATAATTGATTATATTTTTAAACTATACCGCTTGATATATTTTAGTAATTATTATTGAGAGATTATTTTGGACAACTAGCGTAGTATAATAGGTTATAAATAAATAGGGATAATCTTATATGGCAGGTGTTTTATCGTTGATGATGATGTGAGATTTAGGTGGAGATAAGCTTCTGAGGTAAATTAAGTAATCAAAAAGAGTATGTGATGACGATTATGAAAGCGGTATGTGTAAGATATATAAATAGAGATTACGAAATATAAGTTAATTATTTTAAATAAGTTAATTAAATGGTCGAGGAGTGAGTACAGGGATTATGTCGAGCACACCCTCACTCAATGGCCACATGCAGTCTATTATGGATGAGGTTATGAAAAGAAATTTAGTAGATAGAGAGGTGCAATGAGGGAGATAGGAAGTATAGGATATATGATGGTAAATGGATGGAAGAGTGGATGAGATTCCCTACTCTATATTGAGAAGACGTCACAGTAAGTTATGGTGTTGAACGAAATCTGAAGAATGAGTTTGATCTTGTGTGCAAGTAAATAAAGGTAAAAAAGATGTAAATATGAAATAAGTGAGTTATTAGTAAAAGCGTAAAACGGACCTTAGACTAAAGAAGTAACGATTTTAATGTTGGAGTGGAGCTGAGCGATTACAGACCTCTAAGGGTAAAGTTATGTGATTAGAACTGAGATTGAAGTCAGCCTATTATTGAGAGGAAAAATAGTAGTCTGTATATTTATATGAATATTATATTAAGGAATATAATATGTTGAATATTGAATAAAATCTAGATGTCGGAAAATAGAAAACCATGCTAGAAATGAAAGTATGTAAAATAAATCCTGAGTGAAAAGGCATCAGACCAGTATGTGGCTGGAGTGTATACATGCTATGGCGTTAAATGCAGTACGCTTGGTGGATGTTATAAGAAGGATTAGCTTATTAGCACGAGTGTGTGGGAGTGCGCTAGGGTCTTTACATCTGAGGGGTCAGGTAATGTCTATGGACCATGCTGTCTTTAAGGCTTCCATCAGTTAGTTTGTACTCCATAGGTCTTCGGTCACATGTAATAAAAGAGTGTATTAGATCTTATAAAGATTTAACAATGTGTATCAGAGTGAACAATGTCATTTTAGTTTGAGGAGTTATAGACGATCTGTTAAGGATGTCTGAAAAGATAAATGGAATAATAATGAGGAACTAGCACAATACAATGAAGAAAACGAGTAGTTATGGAAGAGTGTTTGGTGTGGGATGATTATGGAGGAGGTGAAAATGAAAGTATAAGAATTAAATGAAAGTTATAGATTGAGATGGTATTATGGTCCAATATAGAATTACAGCGGAAAAAGGGATTGGATGGCCAGACAGTCGGGTTATAAACGAGTATTAATGTATGAAAAGGATGGTTAAGGATTTAGTTGGGATAATGATGACGGATACCGGATAATGGGTAGAACAAAAGAAGAGAAAGTGTAGAGTTAATAGAGTCCAGACAAAAGGAATGAGAATGACCTGGAAGGAGAAATGCTGAGAGGTTATTTGGCTAAGGAGGACGAGAAGAGTTAAAAAGGTGAGAGATACAGTGAAGACAAGGAGATTAGAGAAAATTGAGGTGGGTTTGGTATGAGGAGATAGTGGCTTGATATATCACCCACCGTAAGGAGACCAAGGATTAATAGACCCCTACTGAACATTAGCAGAGCAGATAGAAGGTCTTAGGATAATAGAGAAGTTGAGGGTCATAAATCGCGATAAAGATAGGTCCCGTGAAAGCTCTGATAGGTGGATGGAGTATTTACTGACTGCGACGTGTGATCCCACTAATGTATAAAGGTAGTAGAGCGGATAGGCTGAGTAGCTTTCTTATTTCTACGATTATGGCTTATCATATATTCTTCTAACTATTTGTTTTTTAAAGTTCCACAGGTATATGTTATTATGAAGTATATAGTTAGAATAACGAATGAGATCACTTGGCCTGCCAGTCTTGGTAGAGATAAGGATAAGTAGTTCCTCGGTTGCGAAACCGGGGGTGATAATCCAGTGTCATTTGCACAATTCAGATGATAGTGAATGAATAGAGCTTATATATTAAGTACTACAATTATAAGAATGAAAAATGATATGATGATATATTAATATTAATAATATAGTATAAGAAATATAGATATGAATTATTATCAGATATGAAATATTATAGTAAAAAAATATAAATAATATAATATATATTAGATAGCTATTTAAAGATACTAGATTTATCCTCCAACCCATAAAAGTTTTATTTTTATTAGTCTAGAAATCTATTAATAATGTCCCTCAGTAGATATTATTATGATATGTGACACGAATTTAAGTTTATTGCCGAATACTATTCCCAGTACAGTTTTTAGTTACATATTAATAATATACTAGTCAGAACAAGTCTTCTGCAGTGTATACAAAGTTTTTAAGTATCATTTGTTACTAGACGAATAACCGTGTAGCTATGTACTTGAAAAGCCAAGGGTACTACTGTCGTACTTGTTACTTTGCACTTGTACACTTGTGAATTCTCATAATTATAGAAATATGACAAGTACTTTAGGACTTGTCACTTATTATCACTTGAACAAAATTTTCTAGTAAGTACTGCTACTTGAAAAATAGCTACTTGAACCCTAACCCCTGTAATATTATTTAATATATAGTATATATTATATATTAGATAGTATTTATTCTAGTACGATACAATATATTTCTCAAAAAATCTTTCCGTCAGGCGTTATTGTTTGTTCCAGCGAGGTTTTGTTTTGAATCCACATTCACCACTCACAACTTTATTCTTTCAAAACGACATAGACTTCTCATTTATCCAGTGAAACAGCCGCCAATAATCTAGGTATAGCACATTTATTGATATCAACATAGCACATTATAAATTATCTCACATCTAAGCTAAATATCAATATACGTAATGGACTAGCGCTTGTTACAGGGAGATAGGTTCGGATAGTTGCAACTCGGCGAACGTTGCATTATGACTAATTTACTAGACAACATATTTATAATTGACAAATCATACTGGTTTTGACGCTTGATGCATATAAACTAGAACTTTTTAAATGGATTGGGTATAGCCTTGTATATTTAGGACTGGAAAACTCTTTTGGAGTACTATTATTATTGAAACAATGACCTAAAAGAGATTGAAAATCCTAAAGAGTTATATTGTGAATTCTACTGACACCTTTGAAGGTTTATCAATTGAGTGTCGGAATGAAATTATGAATATTTGAGTTGATTCCATTCGATTGTACTGATAGAATTCTTTAGACTTACCGTCAAGCTAGGATGATTGTAATAAATCTTCTTTAATTCTACATTGCTGATAGGTTGGAGTTTCGTTATACGATTGAATTTCAAAGATATTATTATTAGAATAAATAATTACATATATTTAATTGAAGATTATGAGCTTTTGAGGGTAAATTTGCATTTGAATTGTTAATTCAATGAGAAACCAATAAGAGCCAGAAATGCTAACAGCGAGACGGGATTCCTTATGCTATATGTCCTCAAATTCTTTTATCACCAACAACACACGCTCCAAAAAATAAAAAGCAAATATGAAATTTCCCAGAAGGGAGAGAGCAGCTTAAGGATAGATGAGTTACTGACAGAAACGAGAGTTTTAAAACCATCACCATTTAAGGGACACATACTTATAAGATAATCAACGTGAATAATTAACCCACCAGAAACCTAGGGAAAAGAACGCCCGGTCGCAGTACAAGAGATAACCAACAACATCTTATGACAGATAATGTTTGGAAACACTCATATACAGAGGCAAGGTTTCCGAAAAAAGTCCTCAGTATTTGGCACTACACGAGAGCCGAGGAAGATACGGCGGCGTACGGATACTAGAACAGGGAAAGATTAGGTTCTGTGGGCTTAAGTCGCGTGGCAGGGAAAAAGTTGTAAATAAAATAAATAAAATAAATAGAGATAAATAGAGTAAATTCGGTAATATTAATTGTTATACAGCCATATATATATTATAGAAGTTATATATATATATATATATATATAATACTATATATTATATATATAGGTAAGTATATTAATATATATATATAGGCCCAAGTAATGTTAGGAGCGAAATCATTGTTAGTATAACGTCGTTTAAGGAGGTCCGATTAAGCGTATAGACACACATAACGTCAACATACAGTTAGAAACAATCATTAAATATATATATATACAGAGAATAATATAATATCATATAGATATTAATTAGATATATTTAAGTATTTATAATTAATATATGAAGAAGATAATATTATAATATATATAATATTTAGTATGTATAAAGTGATATAATAAATAATATGGATTATATTTATATATGAGTAGTCCACCGTAGTTAATATAATTATCTAATACTTAATTATAAACTAGTCACATACACTAAAAATTACCCTTTCAAGTAGTAGTCGTAGTTATATACAACTTTGCATCTAGTAAAGGAGTACGGGGTGTGCGGTAGTGATTTACCCAGAAATATTACCATATTAGTTTATTTTTTACCACATGTATGATTCTTATATAGGCACAATTTGTATCGTCTAGCAACTTAAAGTAGACATGATAAGCATATATGAACATATAATAAAATGACATTATATAAATATTACTTGCCTCATTCAAAAAATATTAAAATAAATCTATAAATATAACTATATTTTATGGCTGTAAAAAAATTAGCTGAATAATGGGCTCAACTCTTGGGAAGAAAAAAACGTCAATAAACATGGCGCTCATAAAAAACTATACGTACGGAAATGGATGCGGCAGGCGGTCTTCAACGCACTATATGACATTGGGCTGTAGGCACATTATCAATATGAAGCGGGGGGCATGGTAACGATTAAGAGTTCAAAAGATAAGCTTACAGTAGGCATACACAGTCTAACCAGGCGGACGTCAATAAGGAAATAAGAGAATACCCTAATAAAATTTAGATACAATATAAAAAGAAACATATTGGACATATTGTATATAAATCTGAGTAAAAGGATAATTAATTATTAATATAATATAGTAATAATATAATTAAAAAGTAAAAAATATAATATTAGATATATAAGATATATATATATATAGATATAAGATATAATATATAAAATATGTAAAGAATAATATACATAATAAATAATAATAAATATAGATATATATAGATATAATATAGTATATATAAAAATTTATAGTATTATATATATTGAAAAATGATAATAAGAATAATATAAAATCTTGATTATATTAATATATAAATAATCTTAAGTATATATAACAAATTCACTGAGGGATTATTTAAGTAATTGATATAGATGTTAAGTAAATATCTATGTTTAATTATTACATATGCTATATATTGTTGTATTAATGTGTTGATACTGCAGTAGATGATTAACTAGAAATATCAAACGCTGAGTAGCCTTCCGAGTTATTGAATTAAACAGTGCGGTAATGGCAGCCGTCGAAATATTAAGCGTATAATCCTGATCAATAATCTGAAGTTCTAGACAAGAGAATAATTTGTACAAGAGGTATCCTATCGACTGTATAGAAAGCAAAAGCTAGTTGACATATTAAATTAAATATATATTGACCTAATATGAAAACGAAAACACAATTAATAACTTAGATAAATAACATTTTGAAGATTAAAGAAGTAAGTTAAAATACCTATGAGCTTAGTATTGTAATTAATTTAAATGTGAGCGTGTAACAAAATAACAAAGCGTTATCCAGGTAGGTACGATTAATGTACTTATATCAAGTGTTTCTAGTACAGTGCTAAACATCCCTTAATAATGAAGCGGAAACGTCGGATGTAGTTCAATTGAGGCAACAACATAAATTAGACAATGTCATTTATGATTATTATATGCAGCAGCAAGTATCGATAAAGAGTGAAAATTAATATAAGAGGGAATACAATGTGCTACTCCACTACGCCATGATCAACGCCAACCCAATAGCATTACTGTCCCTAAATAAGATTTATCTAATAAAAATTAATATATTTTTTGAATCTTCTATAACTCGTCTACCATATTCATCCCTCTAGCAAGTTTTTTGTATAAGTTAATATAAATTTGTGGTTTGTTTAAATTTTTTTGGTTGATTTTAATTTCCTATAGTTATAATATCCTATATAATTCATAATTTAAATTCTCTAAGAAAATACGCAGTAAACAAATACGTATTTTAAATATATGCATATATGTTAATATTATATTATAAACTAGCAAAAATTCTATAAATATAATGAATACACATAACAGAAAAGGAGCATCATTGGTGTATATATAAATCTTGATAATTTAACTATTTATTCCAAATAATGGAAATAACACCGTCCCAATCTTTTTAACTTAGCATCAACCCCTTTAAAACCTTTAGCAATTATACTATGGGTAAATTACTACATGTTGCAGCTTAGTATGCTGATGAAATCTTTGACGTTAGAATGAGAGATGTAGAGGAGAGAGAGAAGGAAGAGAGATAACCGAAGAAGAGATATAGTAGATATAAAAGAAATATTAGTATGAGTAAGATCTCGGAAGATAAGTAAGATAACGAAGTATATAGGAATATGATAATGCGGACAGATATTTTATATTTTATTTAAGAAATTTACTCACCGTTATGAATAAATAAGATAGAGAAGATAATTTATCTTCGAGTAGTAGATTTGATATAAAATGATGTATATAATGACTAGTAAAGGTTGGAAGGGATATAGAGTAGATGAATAAGTAATTCCATGATAAGGAGTGGATGAAATAAATGATTATTACTAAAGATTTATATATGGTATAATTAGTTAGATTAAATGGAAGTGGGTAAAGTAGTAATATAGTAGTGAGTAGAATATGTATATCCGTGATATAGGAGTGGTGCTATATATTATGTATATAGTTAGTAATGAAATAAAATATAAATAAAATAGTAAAAGCGATAGTGTAAGAATAAAGTGATTAATAATCATGAATAGGAGTTAAAATGTGTTGTAAGTGTAGTAATAGGTTATGTTGGGATGGATAAAACGGTGGTGTGAACGTCATGACAGTAAGGTGGTGTGAGAGAGATATAGGGTAGTAGTAATAATTGAGTTTGATGATTATCCTGGTATAAGGTATTATGAAATATATATATGTGCTAGAACCCACCCATGGTGATATGTAATATTTGTATGATATATACTAAATAGTATTTAATTTAGAACAGCTAGGTTACAATAAAGTTTATACTTGTATAATAGTTAGGTGATGTAGGTGAGTTAGATAGATATTATTAATATTCTGTATAATTATTAAAAATGAAGTGAGTGATTTATTAGACGGATAGTGTGGTATCATAAGGTATGTAATTATGAGGTAGATTTATATATATATTTATTAGATATATATATATATATATTAATATATGTAATTATTAATATTTGAATAAGTATATATCTGGTATATAAATGATATTTGAAAGTATAGGGTATAGACTCAGAATTAAATATAAGATATTAGTATATTATATTATATATATAAATATATTATATAATTAATCATTATAGTATAATATTACTTTAAATAAATTGACATTATAGATATAGATAGGGTAATTATTAGATATAAATTATAGCGATGATATATAGGTTATGAGAGTATTGTATTGTTAAGTAGAGGATAAGTGAGTACAGTGTAGTATTATAATATATAAATCAATTATTATATCATGCTTCTATATAGTATTGATAGATCTCGATATATAGCATAAGTAAAGTTTAGTTGTGGTTAAGTGTAACTAGTCACCGTAAATAGTTAATATACCTAACTGAGAGTAATATAGTATAAGAACTAGATTCAATATATTATACTTTATATATATATTGTCTTATGGTATAAATTAGAAATAATATTGAAATATATAGTATATGAATTATGGTAAGATTATACCTCATTGAGGGTTTAGAGATAAATGATAAACAGTATCTAATTATTTATTGTCTTCATGTTTTAATAATGTATTTATTGAAGATATATATTATATATATATGGATAAAATGGGTATAAACCATAGAAAGAATAGAAATAAAAGAAGTAAAAGATAATTAATGATGATAAATAAATTTAGTATTAGTAATACTAATATATATATTTGAGTATAAGTGAATATAACGAAACAATGCAAACTTATGCAATAATATATTCCTTTCAACAAACCAATGCACCAAACTTTATACTTTTTATTTTCCTAAGGTATAAAAGAAAGTATTGCAACTGCATTGAATTAGGGTGTTTCATCTGTGATAGGTTTTGATGTATTAACATTTCATTTACTTAATTTGACTAATACATATATTTTTTCGACACTAAATTATATAGATGGTAATGTCAAATTCGAAGTAAGTAGTAGAGTATGACTCTTTCAGGGAGATAAATCCAGAGTAAGTAGTAGAGTATGACTCTTGCAGGGTGATATTCAGTAAAACTTTAGTCACATTTTTTTATGATTAATTTTTTTCCACGTTCTTAACTACATTGAAGAAAGACACCATGATTTTATAATATTAATCTTTCTTTTTTTGGACTTCTTAATATTTAATATCAAGATGAGAATAAAAATCCTTTCAGTTATAGCTCTGTAATTTACTTTTTTTTTAATTTAGTGTAAAAATTTTAATGAACAACATGTTGAATTAAGTTGACCCAGTACATTTTAGCTTCATGGTCAGAAGTATCTTCGTTTATATCTAAAATTTGTATTATATACGATTTATTTTTTTAATGTTATTATTTTAAGTCATTTTCCTGCCATTACTTTTTAATTCATATTTTAAATATTCCTTTGCCTTTATAAAAACTTTATATTTTTGTAATAATTAATTATAACACACACACATATCCACACACACGCAAACACACCAAAAGCTATTCCTTTCATACCGCCCTATAATATAATATATATAAACACAACACACAACATATATCACTATACATATTAATCACTTACCATTAACGCTCCCAAAATCACTACACTAAATCGTAATATTTTTGATGCGCCATAATACTTTAAGATGCCTTCACAAGCTTTTGTAATGGGCCTCACTTGATGCCCTATCAAAGTTTAGATGCCTATCAACTTTTGAATATGTCTCAGCTTTTTTAACGATTTGCCCCAATACTAATTTGGATGCCTAATCATGCTATTTGATGCCTTAATCAGCTTTTGATGCCTTTTATTCTAAAGCTTTAATAAACCTAGCTTTAAGGTAACCTATTAATATTTAAAGTTTATTATGCATTATCTTTGGTGGTTACAATTTATATTTTGATGAACTCATCTTTGATGGCAATCATACTTTGATACCGATCTAATATTTATGATCATCTATATTTAATAAGACAGCTATAACACTTAGCACCGATGATTTGTAGCGATCTGTCATCTATAAGAATTTTACTCCGCATCTACAACTATATCACATCTATTCACGATTTATTTTTAGATAACAGAGACAGGTATTCAAATACTATCATTATGACATCTTTATCACTCACACACTATCACCCAACACACCCGAGATAGCTGAATATATAAACCAAATTATAAAAGGAAAAATTTATAAATATATATATATATAAATTATTTACAATTTAAATACCACTAACCTTATTTAAGGCGGTAAATTTATTATAATAAATATCTAATTTTTTTGTTTTGGGAAATATAAAATAAATTATAAAAGAATGAAGTATAATTATCAATAAATCCATAATATAACCCTTATATCAATCATTTTAGAATTTGCGCGGACATGTATTTGCGCATGCTCGCCGTGGCAGCACAATGCGGCTGGTTAGATCGGTGAACACAGAATAGAGTCGGAGAAATTTGCTGTTCCTTTGTCAGGAGAATCTGTCAAGTATCTGCGTGCGTGCGGGAACGCGCTCAACTATATTAAAAATAGGTTCCTAGCGCACATGACTGTGCTGAACAGCTGTGGTGATCTGAGGCAGGGTGAATCTGCTGTTCGAAGGACCCGAAATCAATACCCTAAGCGGTAGTGCGGAGTTGGCTGCCTTTTGCGGGTGGTGGGGCTCATTGCTGAGCCTTGGTTGAGTTATTAGCATTTTATATGAAACTACGGGGAAAAACAATTAGCTCCGAAACAAATCACAAGTAAGTGATAAACAATTTTATCCCTTCTATTATATCAATGATTAAGGAATCTATACTCATATTTGATCCATGATAATAGTTATACAAATAAAGTTTTGAAATATATTATTAATAATAAATAATAATTAACTAATGAATAATTTTATGCTACAAATTACTGCTTATAATTATACCTAAATATTTGACCTTTGGAAAATTAGGATTAAATTAGCTTGAATCCGATGCACAAATAAGGCATTATATCCTTAGTAAATTTAGGTAAATAACCTAAAATTGGGTATGAGCCTAGACGTAGTTATTATTATGCATTATAATATCAACACAATTTACATGATAAAAGTTGTCATGATATTGAAAATTATTTTGTTAAAAACCGTTCATGTTAAGAATTAGGCTTTATAAAATATCTGACCCGCGTAAGGATACACAAAAGATTATCCTAAATTTTGGCCTAAAGTAGTTATTTCAACACCATTTTAACATGAGAGTAAGAGGTCAGTATTCAAGTAATGCTGAATAAGGAATAGTTAATTAGCAGGGTTTGTTTGTGTAATTACTTTTCTCGGTGATGGATTTTTCAATATGTACATAGATAATATTATATTATATATATATTATTATTAAAAGAAAATCATGTATATATATTTTTAAAAATACTCATTGCAATAAATTTTATTGGTTTTAGGCTAAGTTTCAATATATGAAAGAGATTAAATAATGAATTAATGTTGAGTTACTTATATTTCTAGATTTTATTTTAAGTGTTATTTAAAAATAATATACTCCTAACGATTAGAATAATATATATTTATATAAAATCATGTCAAAGGTAAGAATAGATTACTTTAATTTTTATTAGTTATTTTTTATATATACTTAATTACATAGCTATTAAGTATAATGTAAAGCCTTAAGTTTAATGAAAATTTCATATATAGAACATAACGATGGCATATATATTAGCTTTATAAGATGTTTAGAGGGATAGATGCTTATTAGGAGGTTCATGGTCTTTATATAAATGATTTAATTATTAACATTTTGCGTCATATTTATTAATGAGTTACGTATAAAATTTAAATGTTTTATTTATTTTTAAATGAATTTTACACCTATAAATTCATAGTAGATTGGAATATATGTTTTTTATTTTTTTAAAAAATCTTGTTTTACCACAATAATTTTACTATTTTTCATTAATATAAGATATTTTTTGAAGTTTAAATAAATTATCAATAGAAAGAGACTGTTGTAATCATCGAGTTATTATTCCACTTAATTGATATTGATAATAAACTCCTTTCTGTTGCCTCTCAATGGAACGACTAATTAATGATTTTGTATGGAAAATAGAGTTATATTGACCAAGTTTTAAAGAAACTTTTGGATTTAATCCTATTTAATTAAGTTGAATATTGAAAGTTCATAGAGTTTGATGAGGTAGTTATTATAATATAATATAATAAGTTTCGCAGCCTTACATTATACACAAACTGGAGATCACATGTATGGGTTACATATAGAATGGTGAGAAGTATTGCTCAATGCTGTCCGTTTTACAGTTAGAGAGGTCGATAGCGTGTGTTCAGGAGGGATAAAATCTTGGTGATGAGGGCAATGGGATTATGCCTACCCAAATCCGTGATGTTTGTGTGGGGTGTGTGTTTGTGTGTTTGTGTTTTTGATGTTGGTTTATTAATGTAATATGTGTCTATGGGTAATTAATGTATAGGCGCTGTCAGTAGTGAGGTTAGTAGTGGCATATAAGAATAGTCATGTGAATGTGTCGTAAGAATATGGTTGGTTAAGGATGGCCATCTTCTTGATATGTTTGTCATATTAGATGTCTGTGTGTGTCTAGATGATGTTGTGTTTGTATTGATGTGCAAATAGTGATGATGGGAGTGTTGGTGGGTGTGCGCTAGTGTATCTAAATCACTTTACCTCATGAACAATAGCATGGAAGCTAAAGTGAAAGCACTAAATGTATTTAATAATAATTGAAGAGAGATACAATTACATAATTCTAACCAATCTAGATTATTTGTAGGAATTATATAGGGTTTATAGTGTGAGAATAGAGTAGAGAAGGAAGTGGGAGGTTACACATGGATATATATTATAAAATGTAGTTAAAATTCATATAGAGTAAAAGATAACGGATAACTATGTGGTAACTCGTAACCAATATCTCTTTATATTATTATATTATGTAGTATAAAATCAGCTTTTCTCCATGAACAGACGAGATATGTTATAAAGTACAGTTATCAATCGCAAGTAGTAAAGTTAAACAGCAGGTATAAGCAGGGAAAGTTTACAGCAGTAAAGCAATGCACATGTTTAACAGGCATAGTTAAACCACTGATTGAGCTTAAGGCTTAGTAAGACAGGTGCCAGTTGGAAATGGCACCATATCAAGTGCATACGGCACACTCTGGTTGTAATCCCCTTTAGGCACCTCTTGGGGTCTCTCCTTGGTTGCGTTTACAGTCACAACACACACTTATTTATGGTCATTAATTGAGAGTATTAATCTGATATCTCACTGTTATAGAAGTGTATTGTTATAATTGTTAATGTAATATTATTGTATGATGTTAAATAGAGTATCTTAGTATATGCTAGGCGGCATTTATATTTGAGTATACTATTAGACAGTCTTAGAGATAGCATGAGGTTTATTTCACAGCACGTACAACTTACTGGAGTTCTAATTAGCTAGTAAGACGGCGGAGGTTAAATATTCTAACCCAATTGCACCTATACCAGTGGTAAGGTGTTCTCAAGAGAGACACCTCTAGGGCGATTGATGTCACTGATTATTACAATTCTCATGACTTCTAACCAAGTGCAAGTGTATGTAATAGTTAATCATAGGATTTAAATGTGACGTTATATTAGGTTTCAGACCGACGATGTGATAAGGACATTACTGGAATGATAGTCTAATTTAGATCAGTAACCCATACAGAAGTTTCTTAAAAGCAGTAATATAACAAGATTCAATTTAACCATTAGATAAGCAATTTATTTTCTTCATTACTTCCTTCTTGGTGTATTAAGGTATACGACCTACTGCATCTGCACTTACGCTCGTTGGTGATACACAGCTTTTAAGTGATTCAAGAGGACATGATATTTATATAAATGAGGGTGAGTTAAAAATCATGTCAGGTACATCTATTACTAAGAGGCCTCTATGGTTAAGACAGTACAATCTATGTCACGTTATTATATCAGACAGCAGTGACAAGGAAATAAAATCAATAGAGGGATTGTTACCTAACACCTAAGGGATTATTATGCTTTTTGTTTTATACTTAGCTTTACTGCTTTAACATTTAATTCTGTTTTAACATGCTATTAAGAGATCTATATAAAAAGTTAATATGTTTATTTAAATATTAATTTTTTACGTAGCAAATTTGTTGTAATTGTAATAATAAAATGTTTATATTCAGGTAATTACATACGCTATGGTTTTTTTAATTCATATTCTATACATGTAATTATTTTTAAATAAATTAATTTATAAATTAATATAAAAAGTACTAAGTAAAATATAAGAGATTGGAACTGTAATTTAGAGTTTATTTATTGGTGTAAAGGTTCGCGATAAAATGTTTTTAAATAAAAATAGTATTTATTAAAGGTGACTCATAATTATAATTACCGGTTGTAGAGATGCTTATTCTTACTTCAATTTGACCGGCACCATATGAGGAGATAACATAAGGAGACTAGGTCTTGATGTGTTTTTAATTACGTGTGTATAAGCGGTAATATAGAATGATAGAAGTTGTTATTGAATTTATTAATAGTTTGTCATAGGAGAGATTGTAGATGTATGATAGATCATAGTTGAATGTGTGTATTATTAAGTAATAAAGTTAAAAAGTGAATCAAGAAAGATAACAAATAAAAGGAATCCCAATAAAGAAAATGAGGAAGGGATATATAGAACTGGAAAAAAAGTTGTAAGGGGAATAAGATGGCGAATGTGTGTAATGTGAATAGATCATAGTGTCAGAATGTGTGATGTTAGGTTAGTGTGTGTGTTAGTGGAGATATGGAATAAGTGATAGGGTAGATAGAGTGCCCGATAAGAGAGAATGTTGAAATAGTTGTAAATCTGTGTAGTTCTGAGACGATAGTTGTTTTAGATAGACTAATGTTGTCAATATGGAGTTATGTAATTACCAATTACCAATAGTAGCTTTTAGCTCGATTGCGCGTGTGTGTTGTCATGAAGATTTTGTGTTGTGTGATGTTGTGAATGATATTGTATGTGTAGGTGGTGGACATTGTTTTTGACTGTGTTGTTCCACACAGATTTTTGGATAATAAAAGTATAGGCAATTAAGAGACTCTCATAAATGGTCAAACAAAAACCCATAAATTTTTACAAAGAGAAAACTGCAAAGAAATTTTGCAATTAAAATGGATAAACTACTGGATTGGAATAAAGGGATGGATGGGGGATAGGTAAAGAATAAAGGAGTAAAAAATGCAACAAAGAAACTGATTTAATAATACCTACAATTTAGTGGGGAAAAAAGAAGGAATCTTTTGGAAAGAATGTATTCAAGTTAAAAATATGGAGAAAAGTATCTGAGAAAATGAAAAAACTAAATTAGCACAATTAGGAATCAAACAACAAAACCCTAAGAAGTAATTATGTCTTAAATGAAAAGAAATATGGACAGAAAATAGGAGTAGACAAAAGTATAAATAGACTGCCATGAACATTTAGTAAGAATAAAGGAGAAGGAAAGTTGTATTCAATGTATAAACATTGTTGATTATGCACCAAAGGAAAGGAGAATCTTTCAGAGAATATGTAGCAAGGTATGATAAAGCAAAAAGAGATTTTGAAAAACTGGATGACATTAAGATAAGTGATAAGGTTCATTCATACCAATTGATTAGTAACTCTAATATGAAGGACATGGAAAGAAAGTTAATTATAAATAAGATTGAAGGAATTAAAACAAATATTTTTATAAACAACTTATTAGAAAACAATTGTAGTAATATGCTGGAGATCATAACAAATTGTAGATAAAGAAGGCAATAAAGATTATTTGTATAATAATAATAAATATGAATTTGAACACCAGATGTAAGGAGGATCATCACCTATCTCTGATGAATGTTACTGGAGAGAAAGAACATTTAATTTTAATAAATGTGGTATTTGTAAACGGAATAAACTTAGGAAATAGAACCATAGAACATTGAATGAAGAATATAATAATGTTGTTGGAGAATTTGTAGAGAAGACACATAAGAAACGTGGTAGCAAGAGGGAATCAATGGAGTTTGTAATGTTTTGTGAGAGGACAAAGAACATAATTGGAAGTAGGACAACAACGAAACAAAAAAGGGGAGATAAAAGGAAGTCTCTAGGAATTAAGAAAAATGAATAAAAATTTGAAACATAATAATGAAGAATATACTAAAACAAAAGAAATTAAATATCAATAAGGTGTAATGGTGGCTATTATAAATACAGGAAGCATAGAGACAGTGAATTGGAGAATTAGGAATTAACCAAAATTGATTAGTGGATTAACTGATGAGAAATTACAATATATAAAAGACACACAAAAGTTTAAAAATGGTTGTTTTGTATTTGGAAAAACAGAATATAAAATATTAAGAAATATTATTGCCTTGTAAAATCAAAGGAACGAGTTTTGATTTAAAAATCAATGTAAAAGAGGGTGATATACCTTTATTACTTGGTAAATCAGCTATGAAAAGAAGAAATTAAAAATTATATTGGTTACCTATGTTTCAAACTATTTTAAGCACAGAAAGTGAAAACATTTGATAAAGAAGGAGGACAACCCTGCATATTATTGAATAAAATAACAAAATAAACATGTTGGATCAGCCAATTTAAAGACAATTGAAAGAAAAAGAAAAAGTAGAAAAAATTTTAAAAAAACTACATAGACAATTTGCTCATTGTGGAAGAAAAATTATTTAAAATGCAATAAAGAATGCTAATCAAAAAACAAATAAAAGAAGATAGATTTTGGAATAATGGTAAGAAAAGAATTTGGAGCATAATCTGTGGAAGAATGGTCGAAATTGTAAAAAATATAAGAAAACTCCACCAAGACCTGTGGTAGGTTTTGCCATTAGCAATAAATTTCAATGAACAATTCCAATTAGATGTGGAGACAATTTGAAGTAATAAATTTTAGTAATAATAGACCATGCAACAAGATATACACACAGGCAGTATGGTTAAAAAATAAAACCAGTAAGGAATTATAGAAAGGTTAATCGAAAAATGGATTATATATTTTGGAAGTCCTATAGCATTAAGTCTGATGCAGGAAGAGAATTTCAAAACGAAGATAATGGAAACTTTTACGACAAAATTGAATATCAAATTAATGAGTACACTGCAGAAAGCCCATGGAGTAATGGTTTATGTGAAAAAGTAGTAGGGTTACTTAAGGAATCATTATACAAGTTAAAACAAGAAGGACATGATAAAAAGAATAGCATGGCATGGGCAGTTTTTGCTAAGAATGGATTAACAAATTATTTGGGATATGCTCCTAACCAGTTTTTTTTTGGAAGAAACATAGGAATACCAAACATAATAGATGGTGATAATTTAATGAGTGAAAGAGAGTACTGATGAAATGATAAAGAATTAATTAGAAACAATAGAACATGCTAGAAAAATACATATAGAATGAAAGTTCAGAGAAAATAAAACGTGCATTAAAGAAGTCAAGTAAGAGAACACAGGTCAAAAGATATAAATATAGGTAAGAAGTATATTTAAAGAAACATTGATAAAAGATGGAGAGGAACCAGCTTAAAATAATTGTTGTAGATGTGAAAACCATTAATAGTAAAACATGGAAGGTACTTTAAAGAGCGTAATCCAAAGTCATTTCACAAAGAATTCAAAACAGTAAAGTTAAATGAAAATAATAATGAACTTGAAGATAAAAAAGGATGAATATGATGAAGAAAAAAGAAATGAAACATGATAGATAATTCAAATGAGAATGTAATGATACAGAAGAAATAATATGGTAAAAAATTATTGAATGATGAAACTGATAATGAAAATGAAAGTAAAATGGAAGATGAAGAAGAAGAAGAAGAAATGAAACTCCAAATTGATGAATATGAAGAAATTGATACCAAAAAAATGTGAAAACTGGTAAATACTATGAAATGAATTAAAGAATAATGAAGATATATCAAATTAAGATTATAAACAGAGCTGGCAAGCAATAGTAAAATATAATAGATGTTATAACATACGTAATGTAAATACAAATGAATAATGAAAAACGATTTGAAAGAAATTTGAAAAATTAACAAAATTTGATGTAATTGAAAATGAAGAAATGAAGAGGAAGATTCGTTGGATGCAAGTGAGGAGATAATAGATGAAATAGATAGTGAAGATGAAGGTGAGGAGATAAATCAAAGTTATTATAATCATTCAAATGAAGAAATTAAACAAGCCAAAATGAAAGAGATAGAAAATTGGAAGAAGAACAAGGTCTTTGAAGAAGTAAATAATAAAGGTGAAAGAGCATTTAATGTAAGATGGGTAATTAGTGAAAAATTATTATTGAAGAAATAACAAAAAAAAATTTAAGCTAGATTGGTAGCTAAAGGATATGAAGAAAAAGTGGAGGAAAACAGATGCACCAACAGTATCATCTGAAGCAATGACAAATGAAACTAACCATAGCTCAGGAAAAGAAATGGAAAAATAAATGCTATGGATATTCCAGCAGCATACTTACAAGGAGATACAATAAACATAGAAAAGTATATCTAAAACCACCACCAGAATTTGACAATGGTAAACTTTGGACGATTGAATAAAACGTATATGGTTACAAGATGGCTGCTATGATGGTGGTATTGTATCATTGAAAAACATTAATTAAGTTACGTTTAAAAACAAAGTAAAGATGGAACCAACACTATTATAATGAAAGATTCAATTAATATAGACGGATTATTATGTACCCATGTAGATGATATTTTATGGTAAGGAAGAAAAATTTGAAAACAATTAATAAAATAAATTAAAAATATCTTTGAAATAGGAAGAAAGTAGTTCAGAATCAATTTAAATATGTAGGAGTTCAATATATCAAGAAGAAAAACTGATAATAATGGAGCATAAATAATTACTGGAGAAGATTACAATAATGAAATAAACAAAAGAAAATAGAAAAACTTGAATAAAAAAAGAGATAAAGATACCAAACAATTGAAGAGAAATTAAATTTGGATGCCAAGAAATACCAAGACCAGATTAAGCCTATAATAAGTTAGTATAAACATGAAGCAACGGAAAAAAAGAACTGAGTATTAAAGATTATAGAGAGCTTCATAGATTGATACGAGTTTAACATGCGTTAAACTTGCGGCAAATACTAATTATATGTATGATCTGTTATTCATAACATATTGTATTCAAAAATTGCTAACAGAGAGGAGATAAAAACACAACTAGTTTGTATAATTGTGCTGTGGGTAAAAAGGAAAAATCTGATACCATAATGTGGAAATCAATATAAATCAAAGAAAGTTAACCATTCAGTTATACAAGCAGAGCCAAATAGTTTGCTTGAAGGTATTGAACAAACATTGTTAGTAACAAAAATTGGGAAGAAATTACTAATAAAATTACCTTATAATTTTGAAGAATGATAGTAAGACGCCGAAATGTCTAAGAGAAGACAATCAAAAATTAATAAGCCATGTATGGATCATCATATCTAGCATAAGAGAATATCTAAGTGATCAAGAGGTGCAAAAAATAGAATGGGTGAACAGTAATGATCAATTTGCTGATATTTTCACCAAAGAATTACATAATAAAAAAATGAAAAATTAATCTCTCTATTAGTATAAGGATGAAATGAAAAAAGAATAACAAATAAAAACTTCTTCAAATGTAAGATGACAAAAAACAAATTTGAAGAAGCAGAGGGTGGAAGAATGATAATTCTTTTAATCCTTTTTCTCAGTCCAGCAAAATGGAATAGAATTATGTATAATATCAGGTAAGATTTGATTATAATTTTGGTAAAACCAGAATACTAATAGTACTATAAAGTAATTAAAAATAAAAGTGAATGCAAAAGATAAAAGATAACAAATAAAAAGGATCAATAAGGAATAAATGAGGAAGATATATATGAAGAATAAAAATAAAGAATAAGCAAAAGGAAATGATATATCAACAAAATATATATGAAGAATAAAAATAAAGAATAAGCAAAAGGAAATGATATATCAACAAATTTTTTTAACATCTTCAATGGAAACTGTACATAAACCATCCACCTTGACAGATTTTCAATTAGAAATTTCGAAACTATATTTTTACTTAAACAATATATAATATATAATATAATATTATATATATATATATATATATATATATATAATATATAATATGATATATATATATATATATATATATATAATATATATATATATATATATATATATATTATATATATATAAATATATATATATTATATATATGAGTCGGCACCAGGAGGTGGTCCTGGCTCGTTTGGGAATCGGCCATACTAATGTCACTCACAGCTATCTTATGGCAAGAGAGCATCCCCCTTTATGTCCTTTCTGCCGTTCCCAGTGTCTACTTTCGGTACGCCATCTTCTCGTGGATTGTGTGGCTCTTGCGGCTTCCAGAGACCGGCTTTCCCCTTGTTACACACCATACCTGTCCAATCCCGCCTCATTTATATTTTCTGAATCACTTCATTTCCACAGTGACGCGATTTTTGCTTCCCTTCGGGAACTGACTGCTCTATAGGATTTAATATTTGCATTCCCGTTTTCATGCGTTATGTTTAGGAGTTGCCCCGTAGTTGGTTTTTCTGACTCGTATCCGCCCGCTTTTTTTTGTGCGCAGTGGTGGCTCCTGTACAACTGTCACACAAAAAAAAAAAAAAAAAAAGTATGATATATATATGAATATATATAATTATATATATATATATATATATATATATATATATATAATATAATAAATAGAAGAAATGATTAAAGGAATTTATCATATATATATATATATATATATATAATGCCCGGAAGGGTGTATTGATTCTCATAGTGGTGTTATGCTCTTGTTACAAACATGTGCATGATATAGCGGTGAGAACCAATGCAGAAGGGTCTTTATCGTTTCCCCACCGTCCCCCAACGAGGTGTATGTGAATTTGTTGTGCATTCGTGCATTAACATTTGTTACGTGCATTATCTTTCAACCCCCCCCCCCCGGTGGGGGGGCTCCAGATACCTTTTCCGAATGGTAACTGCGCAAGGGGTTGTACGTTTTTTTTTTTGTTGATTTTCACCCTTTGTGGTTCCCTCCTTCCATTTTATGTTCTTTTAGTTTCTATTTTTTTGTAGTATTGTTTTTCTTATTTTTATTCCTTTTGTTTTTATTTTATTATTATTATTTCTATTATTTTTATTTTTATTATTATTATTATTATTTGTTCATTTCTTCTTATTTTTATTCTTATTCTTATTATTCCGTTCCCCTTCCCTTACCTTCCTTCCTCAGTTTAGTTCCCTTCTCCTCGTTTTTCTGTACGTAACTACCCCTACGATCCGATCTCTCTCTTCTGAGAGTCTCCCCATTCCCCTGCTTCCTGGTGGCTACGGCTGTTGTCTCTGTGTGTGTCATGGACCATCTTGCCCTCCTTCCTACGTGGGTGAGGGTACAGGTTAAAAACCGTTTTTTCTTGCCTTTCTCCGGGCCGCTTATATTGTAGGGGTCCCGAACGTTGCCCTAACCTGGTGAGGAGGCTGTCTCCTTGGGCGCATAATCTGGGCTTCGCGTTCTGTCCTGTTGTGGGTGCAGGCTTTTTATTTTTTCATCTTTGGGACTGGACGCGGAGTTCTGGGGCCTTCCCGAGCACACCAGGCCACCTACGGGGTGGGGTTTTAGGGGCGAAGATGGTTTTTTGCTCTGGCTTGGTGGAGCGGTTACTGCGGTTCTACGCTGCTGGGAATTTATGTTTCTATTCACTGCATTTGGTGTTATTGAATTTGCTGTTTATTTTATTGCGGTGCTGATGTTTTTGCAGAGTATTTTTTTCATGGGAAAGAAAATCTAAAAGTTTAACCGTTTCCAGAAACGCGGCGAATCACCATCGTGCGGATCCCAACACGTCCCCTTCTGAACCGTTCCCAGGCTACGACCAAGCAGGGACTTTTGAATGCTACCACCACCCCTATCCGCCCTCGATTCCGGTCCCGGTTTCAGGGACTGCCCGTCTAGAACCAGGTGAGGCTGTTGTGGCTCTCAGACGTACCCTTGTCTCTCATCTTTAACGTTTTGCATTCAGAGCCCCTGCGTCAGCGGTTTCCATTCCAACCGCCGTCATAAACCAATAAGCCCGACAATCACTTTCTCCGACCCCCTCCAAGGGGTTGCGAGTCTTGATTCATTATACCCGCTTTATTTTTAATTTACATTCAAGTATCCGTCACTGACTTTCTGTGAGCCAGCTCAATCCTAGCTGGATGCTTTGGAAGCTGCCTCTTCAAAACTAGTTACTGAGCCATCAGGCTACGCCAATGAGGAATGGTTCCCTCTTTGGTCGTGCTGCTTCGTACGCAGAGCAAGTAACTTGGCCTCCCTATCTCATCTGCGGGAAGATTCCCATCGATTTCTAAACCTGATGGATATTCTGTAACACGTCGAAGGGCTACCATAATATGCGCAGAGTTCGTTCCGAGGTACTTCCGATTGACTCCTTACTCATTTACAGGCTCACCACGTGCCTATCAACGTCGTTTTATCGGTTTCCTCCGCGTAAGGAGGACCTTAAAGACGAACCCTCGTTCTGACTTACCTTTTATGTGCCTTGTCCTCCATCCATGCGTTAAAACGTTGGTTTTACCATGCCCATGGTTCGGACTTAGTGTGCCTTCCAAGAAGGATGTTTCAAGTGCATAAATTTGGTCACCCCAGAAATATTGTCGGTCTGCCCCAGACCATCTGTCCGACATGTGGCACGTTTCTCTCCACCCAACTGTGACATGAAATCTCCATGTTGTCCTACTGCAACGGCCACCCCAGCCTCCTCTGTCCAACGTGCCCTTTCTCGCCTTGGAGAGGAATCCTGGAGCAGTGGCGCCATTCTTCTAAATGATGACGTGTGAAGCTACTCGCCGGGAGAGAGAGAAGCTGGCTCATCTTACTCTTTTTATGCAGCTGCAACGTTCACTCCATCTGCGATTGCTTCTGCCGTTGCACATCGCCCCCTGCGTTGTGTCCGGAACTTGGTTCCGCTTTCACGTTCCGACGTTCGGCCTTCCATGCCGGTTACCGGATCACTGTTTCGGTGGTTCCTGTGGCTCTCGACAATTGTCCTCCCAATCTTCCCGAAAATGGTCCCACCGGACCACTGTCGTTTTCGCCGACACAGACCCCTCTTGCTCCTCTGCTTGTAGACGGTTCACTGCAGCTCCCAATGGGATTATCTGGATTTTTGCCGACATGTTTCGTTTCTGAGGTCGATGGCGAACGTCTTGTGCTCGTCGAGCCTACCTGTGATCCGTCTCCACGGAAACGCCTGCTCTCTGTTCGCCGGGAAACACAGGTCCCTCTTAGGTTGCGAGAAGTCCGCCCAAGGGAAGGATCTTCCCGGGGACGGACATCCGTACTCCGCTTGCTTATCGGGCCGCGGACTTCTTGAAGCAGAAGGATCCCGTTTGTAGTGGGGGCCTTGTCTCTGTCCTGCCTAAACGGGCTCGCTGCGCTGACAACGCGCGTGGCCGATCTCGGACCGGGGGTCCGACCTCTGCCCGTTCTGATAGTTTGCTACTTACGCCGCCTAAGCCCGCTTCGCTTCTGCATTACTCGAGCGATTCTGAAACATTTTCAGATGCCACGATGGACTCTTTGGACTACTCTTCTTCCGTGGGTGGTCCGCGTGCTGACACTGTTGTCCCGGCCCAGAGGGGAGTCCCTGGAGGTATATCGATTGACACCTCGCCCGCTCGCAGTCTTCCTTCGGGTAGACGTGGCGCCGCTTCGATGTGTGTTGAGGGTGGGTTGGCTGCTGGTGGACGCAGGAGGACGGAGGAGTCTTCCCTTCCTTCCCCCTTTGACTTTGGACCCGTCGACTGAGCTTTCTGGCTCTACTCGAGCTCGGAACGCTTCCGAGATTTTGCCGGCGGACGCCTTATACTCATCTTCCGATGTGTCTCTTCTCACTCCCGCCGATGCCATTCCTACTTGTCCTCCTCTTCCATCTTCTCCCAGCCTCTGTTAGGGGCTTCCTCCTGGCGGACAAACGTCCCCTTCCGAGCCTGCCTAAGAAAGTCTGAGGGGAGGAAGTTTCGAAATGTGGAGTGGATGACTTGGCGCGCCTCTTTGGCGAACCCTCTCCTGATGTGCCCAGGAACCCTCTCCGTAACCAAGGGGGTCACACATATCCTGCTGCGTGATCTTTCCTCTCCTCCGGGGTTTGAGGTTCCTGTCGGGGGGTCGTCCGACGGCTCCCGGGACCTTCCGCCTTTAACCTCTGAGACGACTGTCACATCCCAAAACATCGTGACTATTGTCACAGATCGTCCTGACCATTGATTGATTCCAATGGAACTGCCGCGGATACTTTGCTAATTACGAAGAACTCAAGAGATTTATGTCGAGTCATCAGCCCTTGGCCTGTTTGCTTTACAGGAGTGAAACTTTCGGTGGACCTGACCTTTTGCAACCTTTCAACAGTCAGGGAACCCCTATTTCTCTGAATCGTGGTGCAGCGGACAGTAGGTGGAGCAGCGATCCTGCTTCAACTGAGTCTGTCCCATTTAACTCCCATTCCCCTCCACCCCACTGCATGCCGTAGCGGCTCGTATCCATCTTGGCGCCCAGCTGTAAGTATACCAGGAAAGACTTCGTCGATTTTTTCACGAGTCTCCCGCCGCCCATGTTGGCCCTCGGTGACTTTAATCTCCGCCATCCTTGTGGGGAGACTCTGTTACGTCCCCAATGCCGATTGGTTGTTTGGGTATTTTGCAGGATTTTTCATTGGGATGTCTCAACACGGAGCGTTCCCACCTTGAACGTTTTTGAATACAAGGCACTTCTTCCTGGTGTTTGACGTGTCGTCGATGTTCAATCTCCGTTTTTTAGATCGTTCTTGGGGGGGAAAGGTCGTCTTTCCGTCTGTGGTAGTGACCACACCCTCGTGATACCATCCTTCAGCCCAGTCCGAAGCTACCACCTTATTCTGGCTGGCGCTAATGACAAATCTCAGACTGGTCTTTCACTTTCATCGGGCACTTATTCCCATTCTTTCTGCAACTAAGTGTTTCCCCGTCGCTGGCGCGATGCCTTCACTTACGTTCAGGAGGTTCTTCCCTTCAGGCGGCAACAGAGCATATACCCCGTTCTTCTGGGCGAAAATCAACAACCCCCTGGTGGAACCAGGAATGTGCTTGGGCTAATCGTGAAAAGCGTAAGTTGTATAAGCTGTATAAACAGACTCCCACGCCTTCCAACTTGATTCTGTTTAAGGCTTCGGCGGCCGCGCCCGGCGTATTAATCGTCGTACGCGGAAACAGTTTTTTCGCTCGTACGCTTCCACCGTTAACTCTTCTACGCGTGTATCATCGGTCCACAAAAAGGTGCGAAAAATTTCAGGCAAACACCATGCTGATCCGCCTATAATCCTCGTTTACGGCCCGCAAACCTCTGATGTCATCTCTGCTCCCCGACGAGTTAGGTTATCACTTCGCGTCCTGCTCCAGCGGCTCCCTGTATCCTGAACCTTTTCGTTCTAGTCGCTCGCGGGTGGAGTTTCCTGATTTTTCTGTTCCGCCTGGAACAGACCTTCCATACAACCGGCTATTCACCAGGGCCGAGTTCCTCCAAGACGCCCTCAAGCTTTGCGGGGATGGAGCGCCTGGCCCTGACGGCATCTCCTTTCAGATGCTTCGACATGCTCATCCTTCTGCCACTGCCTTCCTTCTCGGCTTATACAATAGAATATGGGTGGAGGGAGGTCTTCCCTCCTGTTGGCTACTGCATATATTGTCCCCATTTCCAACTTGGGAAGGATCCGACTTCTTCCGATAACGCATCGCCCTAAGTTTCATTGCACTGCATCATGTAAGCTCAATGGAGAATTGGTGGCTTCCCGCTTGTTCTCACTTGGGAGCAAACTCCAGTGCATTTTCCGGACTACCTTTGGTTTTCGTCGCCATCCGGCTCGACCCGGATTCCTTCCTTGGTTGGATCACGAACATTTCGTGAGTCATTTGCTCTTCCACAACAAAATGACCTTGGCCGTCTTCTTTGACCACGAAAATGGCGTATGAAAGCACGTGGAGGTTGGGGGTTTTGCTGAGCCTCCACTTCTTGGGACTTAGGGGGCAATTTCCCTTTTTCCTTCCAGTTGTTGATGTTGGATCGTTCGTTTCAGGTCCTTTGTGGTACCACGCTGTCGAGACGTTGTTTTGTCTTGGACGAAGGGGTGCCGCATTGCAGTGTCCTGTGAGCGTTTTGCTTTTCGCTATTGGTTTCATGGTGTTGGTTTGATCCATCCCGACGTCAGTGCGCTGCTCCATCTTTGTTGACGATCTTGCCCTGTACATCTCTGGAGCTAAACTTCTTTGTATGGAACGTCAACTTCAGGTTGCCATCGATAAGGTTTCCTCCTGGTGCTCTGCACGTGGCTTTACATTCTCCACGTCGAAAACTACAGCCGTGCTTTTCCGGAAAAATCCTCGTCGTAGGGGTCGCCTAAAATTGCCTCCAATGTTGTCTCTATGGCTCCCCTATCCGTGTGGAGCCGAGGGTGCGGTTTCTGGGTCTGTTGCTCGATGAGCACCTCACGTACCTTCCTCATATACTCTCCTCAAGCAATTGCCGGCCGTCTAGGGGGGGGGGGGGTGGATTGCGTTACGGGCCTCACCTCCAAAGACTTGGGGGTGCGACGAGAAAAACATGCTCCACCTTTACATTTATGCTGGTGCGGGCTAAACTGGACTATGGTTGTGCCATTAATGGGCAGCCTCCAGTCCGCTCCGCTTCTTGACCCTAATTCAGACTGAAGGTCGAGAATTGCCACGGGTGCATTCCGTTCCTCTCCGAGGGAAAACCTGGAGGTGGAGGCCGGGGTGGATGCCCCTATCCCTGCGGAGGGTGCAGCTCATGTGCTCGCTGTTCTCCGTCTTCAGGTTCCTACCTGTCGGCAATTGACACCTGACAAATAGAAGCGTGTTCCCGTACAACCTTTTATTGGCCTATTTGGCTGGGGTTGTTACTCCATCGTTCGCTTATCTCGACCTTCCCAGCACGAGCGGTCAATGCAATGTGATTTTACTCTACCCGTTCATCAGTGGGTCTCCTTCCTCCGCCTCCTGCTTCTCTGCCAGTGGACCAGTCTTTGCAAATAAAGTCGAGGCACACGTGATGTTGAGGGATTCCTGTTGTGTCTCACGCGGGAGGTCATAGCGACTTCTATAGCGGGTTAACACTGGTTCAAAGACGGAGGGAAGGGGTGGAGCTGTCAGCTGTGTTCCCGGATAGACTGTATCCATATCCCTTTCCACCCTATTGTCCTGTTTTTTTTTCAGCATGAACTAATAGCAATGTCCAGGCGGTCGAACGAGGATACAGTACCTTCCGCCCGTTGTGGGTAATTAAAAACCATGCTTTTCGATTTCCTCGGAGCGCTCTCCAGTCGTGCTTGACCGGTTTTTTCTCCACAAACAATCCCCGTTTAACCGCTGGTCCTGTCGCAATTCAACCATGTCCCTCTGCTTGTACCAGCCGCAGCACCACAAAAACTTGAGTTGATGTTGGGTCCCTTTCCAGTGGGGTTGTTCCTGGCAAACCGAACGGGCCGATGAGGAGCAACGAGGCGGCTGCACACTAGGTGTTGTCCTGAGTTGCCCGTTGTACTTCCTCCGCCTTGTGCGCCTGGGCACCATTTCCTGCTACCAGATTTCTCCATAGTTCTTTTGCGTCGGGCTTCCTCTCTGGCTTGGCAGTCATGTTGGATCGGAGGAATTGCTCTTTGGTCGCCAAAGCTTCTGGTAAGCTCAGAAATCCCGTCCTTTGGTCCGGGTGGTCTGTCATCTTGTAGGAATGAGTTCGCCTCCTGGTAGGTGGTCCTGGCTCGATTCGGGCGTCTCGGTCATACAAATTCTCATCCATGAGTTTCCTTGTCGCGGGGGTTCCCCCGCTGCCCTATTTTGCTCTCCTGCTGTCCTCTCACTGTTCGTTTCATTTCTTTGTGGAATGGCGTTTGCCATCTTGGACCCTTTCGTACTAGAGTTCTTTCCTACGTGCTAACTTACTGCTTCATGTCATTCGCTTCAGTCACATCTTGTCTCGAATATCATCTCATTTTCTAGTGACGTTAATTTTTCGCCTTCCTTCTGGAACTGAACATCTTGGTATAAGTATCTAACCATTCTCAGCCTTGTTCCCTTTCGTTTTCTGTTAGGGGTTTCCAACTGTCGTTAAGCTTGCTAACTACGGTTAGCGTCATTCTTGTGTGCTGTGGAGATCCCGGTACATCCACTCAAAAAGAATAATCTTTCACCTTCTTTCATTTCTCTCATTTTTTCATACATTTGTTTCAATGTAACTTTCTTATTCACAGTTTCCTATCGTTTTTTTTTTTTTTGAAATCTCCACCCATTAGTCCCTTTAATCATTTATATTAAGGTTGCCCTCCCTTTTTTCCCACACAGCCCCCACGGGCTAGTCCGGGTCCCTCTTCCTGCATGGGTTTTGTTCAAACTCCCACATCTTCCTCCCCGTGAATGAGGGTTACATGTTGAAAAACCGTCATATTAAGCTTCACCTCTGGGGAACGGCCGCCAATTGTAGTGGAACTGCCGAAGACCTTTGCTTAACCACTCCATTGAGGCTGTCTACACTGGTCGTAATAATCTCAGGCTTTGCGTGAAGACTATAGGTGCCTTGTGTGGTACGCGGGTGGGTCACCGACGTACGTTCTGGGAGGATGCTCCGAGGCCACATATCTACAGCCACCTACGGGGTGATGGGGTTCCCGGGTGGTTGTGTGGGTCCTCTTGGACTGTAACCTGCTGTCGAGAGCAAGGATTACCCTCCCTTGATGAATTAATGCCCTTCCATTTCCAGTCTGTTATTTTAATCGTTTATGTCTCATTTGTTTTTATGTTTTATCGCTGTTCATTCATGGAGACTGAAGTTTGTGTGTGAAATTCTTTTTATGGAAAGCCTTGTAAATGATATATTCGTGTTTAACAAGGTTAGGGCAAACAACATTCAACAACATGATTAAATCTGTCAGTACCCAGTCCTAACTCACTACGGTTTCCTTACTGATCTCTAGACTGGTAACCTATGCTTTGCTTCCTTCCTTCTACACCTGCCGGGTCTTTCGCAAAATTCATCGGATTCGTCGACCAGCAAACCGAACACCTCAGCGCGCCCAACCGTCCGGCAATCACGCAAAAGGTGCCCCCCTAATAGTCGTTCTCATTCGTTTTACTCCATATGCTGCACACCCTCCAGGAATGTCAGCAGACATATCATTCCAGATGTATTACACATTGCGATCCACTACCTCCAAAGCTCTTAACTGAGCAACAGAATACATTCTTCTAGTAGGGGTAACTTGAAAAAGCTCGCCTCAGGAGTTTGAAGACTCTCTCAGTCACTATTTGGAAATGAGGATGGGTCCATTCTCGTAAAAGCTACCAATCAATCGAAATCAAAGTTCCATTCTGTCATCTTAACACTCTCGCTATAATATTCCTCTTATTTTTACGTCCTGATGGAAATAC